>APFE031676485.1:75678-97480 GCA_000404065.3 Pinus taeda | reverse complement strand
GTTTGAGAGAAATGTCAAGAATATCGTTGCCTCAGGAGAATCAAAGACACCTCTGAAGTGACCTTGGGAAAATCACGTTTTCTCCTAGCTTGGTTGGCCAAATGATTTTCTTGATGGGTAAACTGATACAAAAAGATCTTTCCAATGAGCTATCATGAGCTAAATTTGGGGTTGCGGAACGCATTCAAAAGTTGACTGCAACAACACTCTTCCTTGAGGCAGCCTCATTTGGCACTTTTTGACCAGTCTTGGGAGATTTGATTTTTGACAGGTCAAATCAACTCTAAATTTAAAAATTCCAGTTGGGTTGGAAATTAGACTCAAATACCTTTCCAACGAGCTATCCTGCGCCCGATTCCGACACCGGGAAGGCCTCCAAAAGCCTCCTAAAAAAGCGCGACATGTCAAACTAGGTGCGCGACTTGTTGGGAGGTGCGCGACCTGTCAAACTGTCTCCCACAGAGAAATTTAGCAACGGGCGCGACACGTCAAGAGGGGAACGACTTGTTGGGCGTGGTGCGCGACCTGTCAAACTTTCTTCCCCCAACTCAATTCAGAATTTGCTCAAGCTTCCTTTAATTCATCAAATCGATTGAGCTCAGCGAGTGTTATCTCCACATCAGGTGGAAGGGGCCTCGCTTTCTTCACCAGCACAGGCAACACAGAGGGGAAAACAGCCCATGATTGATGAGGGGCCATCAGGAGTTCCAGATACTGAGGTTATTGATCTTGAGGCCAGTTCTCCTAGCCGAGAGGCAAAGGAGATCATTTAGCATCTCAGAGCTGAAAATGATGCCTTACAGAGGAGATTTGAGGGTGCCCAATGGACCATCACTTACCTGGAGCAGCGCAACAAACAGTTGGAGGAGGAGAAAACACTTGATGAGCTATGGAGGATTCGTAGTGACCGAATCTTGAACCGAAGAAGACCTGGTGACCCATTGCCCGCTGACGGAGAGTCCATGCTCATCCAGGCAAATGCACATTTGGAGAGGCTGTTGGCTAAGGCCAATCAAAATAACAAACTGCTGAGGAACATGAAAAACCATTACTGGGCAAGAATGCACGTGTGCAAGGCAAAGATGAAAGTGCTTCGAAGGCGGTTGGCAAAGGCACTAAAACGGAGAAAAGGCCCAATCCCCTCCGTATCTTGGCCGAGGCTTCCTTGAAGGAGCATAGTACTAAATAGCTCAGCCACAGCACAAATTTCAAAAAAAAATTGAGCATTTTGGGTCATTTTTGGTAATTTTTTGGCAATTTACAGGTTTTTGCTCATTAACGCGTCTCACCCCCGGTGAGACATGTCGTCCCGGCACCTCCACTTGACAAAAACTCAGCATTTCCAAATTTGTCATGCAAAGTTACATATTCACATGGAAGGACTTGAGATTTTGTCATGTTTTGGGCCTCCAAAAAGTCAAAAAACATGCAAAATTTGACTTTCTGCCACCTTTTTGACACACAGGAAGCAGTCTTGGGAGATTGCAATTTTGGAAGGGAAAATGGACACCAAATTCAGAAATTCCACTTGGGTTGGAAAGTAGACATCCAGACCTTTCCAACATGCCCACTTTTGCCTCATTTGGACACCTGGAAGTACCAAAAAATCAGCTCCAAAGTAGCGCGACCCGTTCAGGAAGAGGGCGCGACCCGTTGGGCAGTTTTCACAGGAATTCATCTACAGCTCAGGAATTCGCCTAGCTTTGACCAATTTTGACTTGGGATGGGATTTTCACCTTCTTTGATTTAATTAATGTATTTTCATGTTGACATGACACTTATTTACCTATTCTAGAAGATTCATTCATGAAATAACAAACATTTAATGAATGAATTGGTTTCCTAGCTTATAGAGGCAAGTTGTTTTGATTGCCTAGATTTTAGTGCTCAGTTTAGAATTGGTTGAAATAGCTCCTAGAAGGATGAGCTCGACCCCTAGAGGCAAGGAAAGGTGTTAGCTTGCCTATATTATGTATTTTCTTAGTCATTTTCAAAGGTTGGAAGGTCGGACTCTTGAGGGAGAAGCTATCATTGTATTATTTCACTGTATCTCTGCAATTTTTGGCTAAGGAAGACCAGGGTTTTGCAGTCCTTTTTGGGATTCTTGTGGTTACATTTATTGATGGTGTGTTTCTCTATGTACCTGTAAGTGTGTTATGTCAATCATTTCCTTTCTTTTCCTTCTGCACATTAAGCAAACGAAGTGTTAAAGTAAGAATTCATGACTGTCATGCTCTGCTTTTAAGTTTGTTTAATTTCAATGTTTTCTACTGTTTAAGGAGAATTCAAAGTTATTGTTTGCTCTCCTTAACTCCTCACCTTTCATTCCTAATCATCCACCTCAATCAAAGGCATCAATACTGTCTCCTACCTCGCCCCAAAGAACTCCCTGTAGAAACTGTGTCCAATCCCCGCACCCAAAATTGCCATCCCTCAATTTGCCACCAAAAACCCTAAAAACCCCAAATCAACCCTTTTGATCAGTTTACTAGCCTAAAATCAGTGTTACCCTATTGGTCATATCATCCATTGAAGATTTTACTGAGATTGACCGGAGAGAGCCTTCTCCTGCCCCGTAGGGCTAGCTACGAGGCTAAATGGTTTGATGTAGCCTTGAGGTTTACCTTTCTTAGCCTGAGGTGAAATTTCAAGCGCTAATAGTTGACACCATACCCTAGTTTGTATTTTCGTATCAATGATTGTATGAGGGCCATGATCTCTAGTATGGGAGCCCTAGACAATTATATTATAGATTGATAATATAACGAAGTTAGGTTATTGAAAAATTGTAAAAAATTGTCTATTTTGTGCACATGTTAATTTACTGTTACATTTATTCCGTTGTGCAAAGTAGTTTGTTGTGGAATTTGAGTTGGTTGTGTCAGATATTCTAAGACCCTATCCTATATTCTCTAGTGTTGTGGAAAACAATAGTAATTCTCTCTTTGGATCTAGTACTTTAAAGTTTGATGATGTTGTTGGTGTTAGCCTTAGCGAGGAAATGTGATGAAAAAGCTCAAGTGAGGCAATTGGTAATGCTTTGACTGTAGAAACTAGAGGAAGACAAATAGAAAGAGGAAAGAACCTAGGATATCATAATAAGTAAAGGAAAGACAGATCCAAATTCAGATCGGAGATAGTGTGTTGGAAATGTGGGAAGAAAGGAGTCCTGAAAAAATACTGTAAATCTCGAAAGGTAAAAGAAGGAGATTGACAGCAAGAGAATAACCATGACGTGAATGTAATGGTTGATGTGTTGCAAAATGCTTTTATACTTTCATTAGAAAATATTATTGATGCTTGGGTGGTATATTCGGAGGGTTCATTCCATGTCACACCTGATAGGAAACATTTTCATGACTATGTACAAAGAGATTTTGGACATGTTCGTCTGGGTGATGATAAACCCTATAAAATCGTTGGAATGGGCAAGGTACTTATAAAGAAACAAAATGGAAATAAATGGCTACTAAAAGAGGTAAGGCATGTTCCAAATCTAAAGAAAAATCTAATTTCAATAAGGCAATGGGGAGATGAAGGTTGTGTAACTACATTTACAGAAAAAACCTGGAAGGTCACAAAAAGACCCCTGGTAATAGCAAAAGGAGAAAATGTTGGTACATTGTATTTATGCAATGGTATTCTTAATTTTTTTAATGCTTTACCCTTTGCAGGATAGGTAAAAATGTATTCCATAGGAGGCATGGACATGTAAAATGGTAAACTACTCATTTCTAAGTCTTTTAGTTGTGAAGCATTTGTCCACCTTAACAATGAAAACAAAACAAAGTTTGAGGCAAAATCAAAGAAGTGTACCTTTATTGGATATGGTGTTAATGACTTTGGTTATCACTTATATGATTATGAACACCATAAAATCATCAAGACTAGAGTGTGGTATTTAATGAAAGGGTCTTGTACAAAGATTAGTTGCATGGAAAGAAACAGGAAAAATAGAACACATAATACACAGTGCTTGATGAGATCACTGAAAAAGTAAAGTCAAAGGTGCTAGAAAATCATAATGATCAACAATAACAACAACAACAGACACTTCAAACTCCTGCTAGTGTTGTTAGAAGATATACTAGGTTAAGTAGACCCCCTGAACAATATTTTCTTTCATTATATTATGTATTGTTGACTGATTTTGGTGAACCAAAAGGATATGAAGAAACAATGTAGGTAGAAACCAAGAAAAAGTGGGAGAAAACCATGAAAGAAGAGATGGACTCCTTGGTACATAAGCAGACTTGGAACTTAGTTAGGTTGCTTGCAGATAAAACAACATCACATAATAAATGGGTTTATAGGTTGAAGGAAGAAGATGGAGGAAAACAGAGGCATAAGGCTAGACTTATGGTGAATGGATTTGCACAAAAGAAATGTATAGACTTTGATGAAATATTTTCTCCTATTGTTAAAATTACTTCAATTAGAACTATTTTAATTCCAATGGCGGCAGAACATTTACATCTTAAACATTTAGATGTAAAGACAAGTTTTCTGCATGGGGATTTGGAGGAAGAGATCAATATGTTGAAACCACAAGGTTATGAGGTCAAAGGGAAGGAGAAATTAATGTGAAAATTGAAGAAGAAGCTATGTGGCTTAAAACAAGTTCCAAGGCAGTGGTATCTAAGATTTGACATGTTATGTAACAACGTAAACTATCAAATGAGGACTCTAGCCAAAAAAACCCAAAAAAACATGAAAAAGCAGCTTGAAAATGAAAAATGTTGAATGCTAGAATAACTTTATTTTTGTTTGGGTAAATTGAACTTTTTTTTTTAAATGATAGTAAAAGTCAATAAAAACCAATTTTTTTGTGCAAAAAACACCCTGGAAATAAAAAGTGTTGATGTTAGAATAATATCTTTTTTTTTTTAGGTAAATTTTTAACATTTTTTAGCAATGATGTTAAGGATAAAATATTATGATTCCAAAAAGTTTTAAAATTCCAATGATTTTTAGGCATGACACTAAAGATAAAATATCATGTCACTAAAAAGTTTTAAAATTCCAACAATTTTCAGCCATGGTGTTAAGGATAAAATACTTATAACTGTTTATAATCATAACATTAAAAACCAAATATCATGACTCAGAAAAAACTTAAAATTTTGACAAATTTTAAACTATAGAATTAAAACCAAAGAACATGACTACAGAAAACTTTATGTTTTCAACATATTTCAACCATGGCATTATTGAAAAAAATTATTGCTATTTTTTTTTAAATAAACACTTGAATGAAAGAGTCATTACACTAAGATTTTTTTTTTAAATGATAAAAGTATAACGACTTTAAAATCTTAGTCTAAGACAACTTGACACATTGCAACACAAATTTAAAAATCAACTGTCAAATTGACATACAATATAAGTGAATTCGACCCATTGTAATGAAAACTTAAAGACCAACCATGAAATTGACACATTGTGGGGGCAAACTCAATCCATTATACCAAAAACTTTAAAATCAAGTATTAAATTGACACATAATGGAGTTGGGTTGCTAGTCGAGGATCGACAAACTGTGCAGGGAAAATTAAAATAAAGCAAAAAAATAATTAAGTATATAAATAAATAAAAATGCAAAATACGAAAGCAAACAAAAATTAAAACATAAAAAAAAAAAAAAAAAGTTAAAAAAAAATGAAATAACAAAGTAAATAAAAAAATATATATTAAAACATAAAAAAAATAAAAAAACATGACAAAACAACCAAACAAAAATTAAAACAATGAAAAAAAACTAAAAAAAAATGAAATAGTAAATACAAATATATATGGAAACATAAAAAAAAATTGAAGAACATGACAAAATATATAAAAGGAAGACAAAAAAGCATTAAAAAAAATGTAAAAATAAGAAAATTAAAATTAAAAGATAAACATTAAACATTAGATAATTTAAAAAAAAACAAACAATCAAAAAAAAAAAAAACATTAAAATAAAATTTAAAAACATACAAAATAAAAAAAACATTAAAATAAATAATTAAAAAAAAAACATAAATTAAAAATTAGAAGTTAATTAAAAAATTAAATTAAAATTAAAAATTGTGGTTCCCCTAGCCTAGTGGCCCCAGGAATCGGATTGCCATGGCCCAGGGCCCGTTGGGCCGTTGGGCTGGCCGAGTGGGGCGAGGGAAGGCATCTAGTGCCAATGCCCCCCGCCTAGCCTAACGGCCTAGGCTCCATTGGACTGCTGGGTTGGGTGTGTTTTTGAGAATCAACCTGCCCTGCCATGGCCCAGGGTCCGTTGGGTTGCTGGGTTGGGTGGTGCAGGAGGGGGGACACTGCCATTGGCGACCTCCCCCCGGCCTAGCCTAGTGACCAAACGGGCTCTCGACCATGATAATTTGATTTCAGAAATCAGAGTGCCATGGGCCAGGGCCCGTTAGGCCACTACGCTAGGCGGAGGACCACAATTTTTAAATTTTTTTGTTTATTCATTTTTTTTTTTTTTAATTGTTTTGTTTTGCTTTTGTTCTGTCTGTTTCTTTTTTAATTTAATTTAATTTAAATTTAATCATATATCATTTTTTATTGATTTTATGTTTTTTTTAAATGTTTATTTATTTATTTTTTAAATAGTTTTAATATTTTTTTTAAATGTTTAAATTTTTTGTGATTTTTTTCCATGTATTTTAATTAATCATATATATATTTAATATTTTTTTAAGGATTATTATTATTTAAACTCTGCTTTATTTCTATTTTTTACATCTTTGTGTTATTTTTACTTAAAATTTTAATTGGACCATTGTTTTTTTGAAAAAAAACTTTAAATGCCATTATCTATCGATATAAATTCATAAAATTTGTTATTTTTCATACTTTTTTTTAATTAATTTTTTTCATGATGTTTTCTATTTAGCATGTCATTTTTAGCAAAAAAGTCCTGAAATACGTATTTTTATGCAAAATGTATATTTTTTGTCTAATGTTTAAAAAATTATTATTTTACTGACAATTTATTTTGTGTATTGATATATTAATTAATGATATATAAATATATAAAAATCCTAACCTCAAAATATTAAAGTTATTATTATGTTTTTAAATTTTGCAAAAAAAAAAAAATTATAAAAAAACATTGCAAAAGAAAACAAAAACACAGTTTGGGAAACCCTTAAAAACCAAACATCTTAGGACAAAAATAAGAAAGAGAAATAACACAACTCGAAAAATGGTTAAATAATCAACATTTAAAAAAAGTTGTGCATACTTAAGATATACAAAAATTTAAAGTGTAAAAAATATGTCTTAAAAAAATATTGTTGATACTTTTCAAAATCAGTATGAAATTCACCAACATTTAAAAAAAATATATTAACACTTAATACATTAGAAAACTTAAAGTGTAAAAAATAATTCCTCTAAAAAAGTTGTTGATGTTGCATCAATACTTTTCAAAATCAACATGAAAATCACTAACATTTAAAAAAAATAATATTCATACTTGATACATAAGAAAATTTGAAGTGTCACAAATATGGTAAAAAAAAATGTGTATTTTGAATCAACACTTTTCAAAATCAAATGATTTTGTTCCACCTAAAAATTTAAGTACTTGGTAAGTTCCCATTTTACAGTTTACATTGTTATATTTGAACATGGTTGTACTAGATGTCAATCTAACCACTGTGTTTATCTTAAGAAACAAAATGGAAACTATATTATATTGTTATTGTATGTAGATGACATGCTTGTTATAGGGTCTAACATGCAAGAAATAAATGTGCTCAAGGAGAACTTACCAATTTATTTGCAGTGAAGGATTTGGGTGTTGCAAAGCAAATCCTTGGTATGAGAATAACTAGAGATAGGAAAAATTGCAAATTAATATTGTTTCAGAGTGAGTAAATAGAAAATGCGTTGGAAATATTTAATATGCAGGATGCAAAACCTGTTAGTACGCCTTTGGCTAGCCATTTCATACTATGGAGATGTGTCTTAAGACTCGAGAAGATATGGATTACATGTCTAACGTTCCATACTCATCAGAAATTGGAAGCTTAATGTATGCAATGGTGTGCACAAGGCTTGATATTTCACATGCAATGGGAGTTGTGAGTATGTATATGAGTAATCTAGGAAAAAAAACATTGGATGGAAATGAAGTGGATTCTCAGGTATTGGAGAGGTACCATTAATCAAACATTATGTTTTTGAGGTTCAAACACTATTCTACATAGACATGTTGATTCAAATATGGTAGGTAATAGGAGGAGCACCACAGGGTATGTGTTTACTAAAGGTGGAACAACTGTCAATTGGGTTTCAAAAATGCAAAGCATTATTGCAATTTTAACAATAGAAGCGGAATATGTCGCTGCTATAGAGGATAGTAAAGAAATAATTTGGTTACAAAGGTTCATGGATGAATTAGACAAGAAGTAGAAGATGAGAAGGTTATATAGTGACAACCAAAGTGTCATTCATCTTGCCAAGAACTCAACAGTTTATACTAAGACTAGATACATACAACTCAAGTACCATTTCATATGGTCAGTTTTGGAATATGGATAGTTGAAGCTAAAATATATACACAATAGCCAAAATCTTGTAGATATGTTAACAAATGTGCTAACTAGAGAGAAAATGAGTTTTTGATCAGTTTCAATTGGTCTTAAAGTATGATGGTAAAGATGAGAAACAACCAGGTCCAAGTGGAAACATTGTCCAGCAAGTGAAGCAACAATGGAGGTGATATAATCAGTGTCCAAGAGGGAAATTATTGGTGGTAGAGCCTGATTATCTTCCTAATTCATAGGTTTTGTTTCAGTTGTGGTTGGATCCCAGTCCTTGATAGGGGGTGTGGGGGGAATTTACCCCCCCACTAGTGTTTTCAAGGGAACGATGACAACCCTTTAGCCCCCCCTTGGCGAGGCTCGAGGGAAGAGCCCTTGAAGGAAAAAATTAAATAAAAATTGCCTTGTAAAATATTGTAATTTCATAGTCAATATGGTTTATTCATTAGACCGGGGATCTGATGATAGAAGTTATGTTATTTTAGAGATTTTTTTTCTGTAGAAGACAACCCTCAGTTTATATTAGGGAATTCTATTACAGTTGTGTATGATTATTCTGTGTGAGAAAAATAGAGGAGACTGTGTGAGAGTGAAGAGAAAGTTACAATGGATTTGTTGTAGGTTGTATCTCTTCATTTTGTTGGATAATATAAAAGGAAGGGTTGTTGTTTCTCAGTGGACATAGCCCAAAATGTGTTAACCAAATATATCTGTGTATCTATTGCTTTATGCTTTTCTGTGTTTGTTATTCTGCAATATGATATATGTTCCATTTCTTTGTTATTTAATTTCTAACAACAAATGACACAGGTTAGATCACATGTGTTTTGCATTGTTTAGATGTGACATACCCATATGTTGGAGCCTGCATATGGATTAAAGGGAAATTGATATTCATTATGTATTGAAACATGGGCACAACAGGGTGTGTGGACTGAGCATTGGTGCTAACATTGTTTATTGTAGGAAACAATTCCTTGCATTATGTAGTTGTAAAGATTGTATTGCCATGAGCTAACTTGGTGTGTTATTGTTAGTCAGAATGCCAAGAGGATTCTAGATTCTTGTTATTTATGGTTGAGTAAGTTTGTTGCTGCTAGTGTAATGAGTTGAGTATTAGTAGTGGGTATGTTTCTATAACAACCCTTGTAAACCCAAGTTTGACATATGTATGGCCGAGCTGGAGTGTTGATGAAATGTATTAGGGTTTGATGTGAGTTTGAGTCAGCTGGCCATGTAATAAGAATTTATTACTGTGTATGTATTGATGTCATATGCCCTGTAATTTATATGTTGTGGCATTAATGTATGAGGTTAGGGTTTATATCTACTATTGTAGTAATTAGTTTGTTGCAGGTAGAATGTTGATAGAGAGATGTAATGTGTTGAGCAGGGTTTTCATATATGGCAATGTTGATGTATAATCTATGGCATTGTATATGATACCATTAGAGTGTGGTGGCTTAATGAATTGAGTAAGTGTTGTATGACGCTAGTCAAAGTATTGAGAGATTACTGTGTTGAGCCAGTGTATTTTGGTCCAAGTCATAGTGAGTGTGAATGTTGTTGTCCACATAACTAGGCATAATTTGTTGTAACAAAAGGGTTTTTCATTGTAGCTGAGTGAGAGGGTTTTATTGATTAAGAGTGAGACTTACGAATTCTAGTTTTTGTTAATGTTGTCCATTGTATGGCTATGTGTATAGAAGTCCAAGACCAAAGATCAAGTGGGTGTGTTATGATGTATTGTTGAGTCGGAATAAGCATGTATTCATGCCAAGCCTTGCAATGGTAAGTGAGTGTTGAGTCAAAGTCTTATATGCCTTGGGGGAATTTGAAAATATGAATATTTATTGGCTCATGGATGATTTGTTAAGGATTTGGAGTGACTTGGCCGAAGGCCAAAAGAGGTTGGAAGATTCATCAAGGTAGCTCGAAACTATTAGTGCTGACCCTCCTGGCAGAATAATTTGATGAGGATAGTTGTTACGGGGTCTAGATCTGGAAAGGAAAAGAATCCAAAGAAAAGAAATCTCCAAAACTCCTAAGGAAGAGAAGAGATCAAATAAGAAGAGAACATATTTGTTTCACATGTGAGGAAGCATGGGCACCAAATCACCAATGTAAAGTTAAAAAGGATAGAGAAGTAGATGAGTCTGCAAAAATTGAAGCAGAGCAAGAAATGGTAAGGAACTCAAGTCAATTAATTGTGGAAAGGGTTGAAGGGTCCATGGTTGGACAAGAGTCGCATGCATAATGCTCTAACTTACAGGATCATGAGGAGATACATGACTCAAATTTTTTTGAATCAGATCATGAGGATCACGAGTCTACTCCTTTAGAGAGCCCATTGAAGGCTCAGGTGATAGTAATGAATGAGATGGGGTCCTCTATTATAGTTGAGTCCATGGATTTTCATGAAGACACCCTTGGAAGGCATGGACAACCATGTGAAACAACTCACCTATGAATATATGTTTGATGGAGGAAATAAATGAAACTCCTAATGAGCAACATATTGTTTCCATGAGAGTAGAAGACCAAGAAGAAGACACTCAGGAAGACATAACGGATGAGCGACTAATGATGATCAAACATGAAGATCACTCAGAGGTGCATGAACATGAGTAGTATGGCCTAAATCATGTGCATGATGAAACATTTGTGGAGAGCTAGTTGAAGGCTCAAGTTGAAGTCATGGTTGAGGTAGTTGAGCATTCGTGTTTCAGGCCAACCCTTAGTGAGGTGCTAATAGATGTAAAGGCATCTAATGGGGCTACAAAACCTTTAGGTAAGAGTTGATAGGGGAAAACTGAGCATTTAAGATTCGATCTTATGGCATTGAATTAGAGGATCCAGATAGTCCAAGGCACCATCTTGCAACATAATAGTAAAATTAAGGGACTTAGGGTGGTGTGTGCTGAGTCAACGACCAAGCTATCTAGCATTGAGGAATGACTAAAGTACTTAGCGAAGTAGCAAGTGGAGTATACTTGGGAGTTTCAGAGCAACCCTCTTCATAAGTACATAGATAGGGATTTCAACACTATCAACCCACCTCTGTACATTAGAGAGAGGGGAAAATTTTCCTAGGTGGATCTTGTTGGTTGAATAGGTGGATTAGCATGAGTTGAGTATGGATCGACATTGGAATTGTAAACTTGTTCCATGTCTAGGTGTTCATGCATTTGATCATTTCCATGCGATGGATTTGTGGGTGATTATGAGTTGGTATTCTATTGATGGAGCATATGTTGGAGCCATGGGGCATGAGCATCGATAGATGGCCAAGATGGCATTGGGATCCAGGAAGATCTATTCATGGTAGGTTTAGTCAGATGTTGGTTTCACATCCAAGCATCGAGGGGTCCATTCATATGGCACACAAACGTGATGTGGTGTAATGGTTTGTGTGTGATCCTAGCATCAATGTACATATGCCTTTATAGTCAACAAATATAAATTGCTTGAGGGCAAGTAATCTTGGGGTGGGAAGATTTGTAATGTCCCCATTTTCAATTTTCCTTTTTATGTAGATAGGATGGATTTCTAGGGTTTACGACAGCCACGTCACAAGAGTGATATTACACCATTAGTGGGATCGAAAGGATTTTTGGAGGTTTTGTGAGGTTTGATGGGGTTCACTCATTGTATTTCATTACCAAGGCTAGTTATGCACAATTTGTTCTTGGTTTCAAGGCATTATGAAGATTCCTATATGAGATTATTATCATCACGTTTTAATTAAACAACACTAAAGGTGTAATTTGGAGAAAATTATAGAGAAAACACCTTATTGTAATAACTCATTGGAACTGGTATGTAAAATCTACAAGTTGCAATAGTGAGAAGCAATTTCTAGTGGTCGGAGAAAGTATGGTGGCCAAATAAGCATTTCCTAGGATTAAAAGTGATTTTAATTAGTCAGTTATAAAATTAAGAAGGGGAAAAATGCTTAATTAAGAAAAAGGTCAAAAAGGGAAAATTGACTTAAATAAAATAAAAATAAAAGCTACTTTAATAAATAAAAGGAGAGAAGATTCTATAGTGGGAATAAAATAACAAAATAAAGTGTTTCTAGAAGGCCAAAGAGAGATATATCCAATTTTTAAAAAGGATAAAGATAAAATCATTTGGAACATCTTGGAGTTGCGTGATTTTCTTATTAGAGAGGTTTGGGAACAAGGTTCTCAACTTTCAGCAAGCCCCAAGACAAAAACCCTTGGGTTTCTTATTGTGAGTTGGAAGAAAACACAACCCACTGTTCAGGAGATTTCATCCAAAAATCTCACGGTGCTTCAAAAACATATTTAGAGATCAAATTTGGAGGAAATATAAACATTGGAGTGGGGATCATCCATATCTCCAATTTGGGTGTATTTCCATTTTAGATTTTGGAGGCCAGATTCAGTATTGTAGTTGACCTTCAGGTGGTTGTCACCACAACTATCTTCTATCGATATTTTTGTATGTAATATGCTCCAATAAATAAATAAATCTATGTTATTCCCCATTTGTCATTGTAGCATTTCTGGGTTTTATTGCAAAATTCTGCTAATTTTATGGTGCAAACTTGAAACTTTAATTGCAATAAAAGAAGAAAGTTTATGTTGTAAATTTTTAAGCAAAGTCTTGAGAAATTAATAAAAGTTAATAAATGGGATATTACAGTTTAGTGCATATATAGGAGATAAGGGGCACAATTATAATAAATTGAACCATGGGGGGGTTCTAGCCTACATAAAAATATAACAATAGAAATGTAATCACTCAATATATATGGATTAATAAGGGTTTTTAGGGTTAACATGAGGCTTATATAGGGTTTGATAATTGTTTTTGCAATTTTAAGCCTCTCTTGAAAGGGGATGCTATTAGTTTCAATTGTTAAATCTTATGTTGAGAAATTGTAGCGACTTTAAGTTAAAAAAAAAAGAAAAAAGAAAAAAAAAATTCTGCTTGTAGCAAGAATTTCGATTTGGTGGATGATTTTAAGTTTTGGTTGTAATCATACTAATTGTTAGTGCTATGATTTCAAGCAAACTATAATTTTAACATTTTAAAAAAAAGCTCTTGGTAGTACCACTTTTTCATTTAGAGATTTATTTAAGGGTTTTTTTGTTTGTTTAAGAAACAATATGAAATTTTAAGGAAATGATTGAAAAATGTTGTAATCATAATTGTTAGAAAAAATGAATGCCAGTAGTAGTGCCACTTTTTACTTCAGAGGTTGATTTTGGTGTTTCCAATGAATAAATATGTGTTTTGAGGGCTAGAGTTCTCATTTTCATGTCACAATTCTCGATAAGTTGGTAATTTTATTCTTAGCAATGGCAAGTTAGGCAACAATTGCTCACATGTGTCACTTCCATTTTAGGTGGTAACCCTTTAGGCTTGTTAGACTAAATATCACACTGAGTGGGGGGGTGTCAATTAGTGTAGTGGAAAACTTATCATTTCAAAACAATTCATCAATAAACAAATGTAGTAGTGTACCATAACAATTTGTAGCATAAATGAAACCGTGCATCAAAAAATCGTAATCACATCAACACAATAGGACACAAGTTTTTACAAGGAAGCCCTTACGGGAGAAACCACAAATGATCTTTCTTCTTCTTCTTCAATTCATTTACATAGATTTGTAGGCATCAACCTGCTGGAGGCATCCACCCCCAAGATGTGCAAGCACCCACTTGCAATAGTATACAACCTAATTGAGCAACTAACCATAGAGATGAACAAAATTTGACTTGTTGTAGACTTCAATATGATTGAGGTATCAACCTCAATGGAGGCACCTACCTCCTTCAACTTCATGTGGACAACTTTTCACAGTATTGCAAACTGGATCCACACGTTCTTCAATATAGGTCTTCAAAATAGATCATGATACTCTTGTCATCAACCTATCATATTCTGTCCATATCCTGCTACAACATGTTCATCAATATGGTCACCTAAAACTCTTCTCAGAACCTATTCTGGCTATATACACAATATTTATAGCAACCTATTCATAAGCCCCCAAAACACATAACAATGATTTTGAACATTCAAAATACACCATCAAGGATTTTCATGCCTTTAGAAATGTTCACAACTAAATCATGGTCATCATGCTTCTTTTAGAATCTAATTTGGCTTTGAAATGAACCCAAAAACATCCAAAAACCATATAAAAGTATATGAAAGATTAATCATTCGACATAATGGCACATTTCGAGTACATTATACAAAATGAAATATTGCATGCTTTACAAAAACATTTAACTATTCTACAATTTGGTCACTGTTGGTGTGCCAATAACCCCATACATAAAAAAAAAATTGCTCAGTCTGATTAGACACATATCCATAACCTTTACAAATCCAACCAATCGATATGACTAACTGACTTGATCAGTGAGTCATTACTTGTCAAGAAAACACACACACACACAAACATATATATCTATGAACTTCAACGCTTAATGTGTGTGTATATATACACACAAACTAAGTGTTGAAGTTTGTAGATCCTGAAACCATAGCTCATATAGGCATCAAGAAATCATAACTCATCAACGTTCAAAATAGAACACGTTTAGGTATCAAACCATCATATCTCATTGGAATTCAAAACCATAACATGTACATGTATTATCTTGTCATAGCTCGTTGGAGCTCTTACTAGTAACCACTAATATATATATATATATATATATATATATATATATATTATATATAAACAAAAACCTGCAATGACTCGAGCTATCAACCAACCATAGCATAACAACTCACAAATACACTGCAACCACATAGCTCAACCTTGGTCTAGTTATTAGAGACGTATTTCGTTGATCAAATGTGTGTATGGATTGAATTACAATTATATATGTGTGTGTGTGTGTGTGTGGTTATGTGGTCCTAGGGCTCATCAAGATCAACCTTGGGGTCATTGTTTATGTCGACAATCTTAGAACTTAAAGCCATGTGACCATTCTTTAGCCAACCATATGGCTAATGACGTGACACAAGGACACTAGGGCTTAGCCCTCTTACCATATGACCATGCCATGTGACCCAATCCCTAGGAGTCCACAATCATCGACATGCTAATGTCAACATCATGCCACATGGAAACTCATGAGAGGTGCCACGTGTCCCCCTTTTCACCAATCAAAATGCCAATTGTGCCTACCAAGTGGTAGTCCTTGGTGGGGCCACGTCATCCTAATGACATGTCAATCCCTATCAATGTTGAAAGTGTAGCTTGGAAGGTACTCTGAAAAGCCTTAGGGTACTAGTTTGTGTGGAGTTGTCCCATGAAAATAATGTTTTGTGGGCAATGTACCAAAGAAGTGGGATTTTGACACAAGTTGGTGGGCTAAAGACCCAAAATAAACATTTGTTTATTCTATTTGTTGCATGAGGGAATACTTGGAGGATCAAATGGGCACCTAAGACAACCATGGAAAATTATAAATATAGGAGACATAACAAGAGGTCCCACCACACAAGAGCAAAACATTCTTGAGAGAACAAGCATCCAAGAGAGAGTCGCAACTATTAGAAGAAGGACGAGTTTCATATGTTCTAGATTTCTGAGTTAAATTTAGGTTGATTTATCTTCCTAGAAGGAAGAAGGTTATTGAAAGTCATATATCCATTGCTTGAAGTCAAGGCTTGGTTATGATTGAATACGAGGAGAGGTGATGCAGGAGCATCTAGCTCACCATGACCGAGCGAAGTCTCATCCAGGTTTGAAGGTAGTTGATCATCTAGATTGTTTTTTATTTATTTTAGTACATGAGGTCATAAGGTAGGATTTTTAATTTGTTTTATTTCTGAGTTGTTGTGTTAAGTCAAAGTTAAACATACAGTTAGAGTTATTACAGTCCAAACAGTAATAAAACAATAATTAGGAAGTAATTTGTCAACTTAGAAGGGAAAAGACAAACTGTCTAAATAAATCTTGTAATATCAACCGAATTGTGGTTATCAACCATGTCAAGACTGACCAACTGAAATCCATGAGAGTTTCAATTAACTGTAATCAACTGTAATAAAAAATGTATAATAGCAGGAATGTAATGCAAGTGCAAGGTTTAGCAAATTCATATTGAAGAAATAAAAAAAAACACAGAGACATATCTCTTCTGTTATTGTCCATCTACATTCATTATCTATCTCCTGTAACCTTGTAAATTTCATTTATAACAATAAGTAACGAATTGCGAGTGATCACGTGAGTCGTGATCCTACTGTGCACTCATATAACAAGCAGATCATTTCAAGTCTGGACAAACATCCGTGTACAGAGTGGTAACCAGCAAGTGGAGAAATAGTCCGAGGACCGAGGAATAATAAACAAACGTGAGCAAATAGGAAACGACACGTGGAAGAACAACCCACAACAAAGGTATTTCATCGAACATTTTTCGTAATTATCACAAGTTAAACAGTTAAGACCAAAACTGTATTATCTTCATTGTTAATCGAAACATATACATCCATAGTATCTCCTGTAATGTAATCAAAATCAAGTGTCGTGACCAAAGCGGGAAAACCCTAGTCTAGGTTTTGGGTACAATGACCCATATTCTTTTCAACAAGAAGTCATCATAACCAGACCAAACTAAAGCCTTCGAAAGAGACAATAATCACAGATAAGAGCAACAAAGGACGTCAACTATCACCCTACACAACCCCAAAAACTTAACAACACATCATCAGCTTGAAGAGCCAGAGCCTACCGACAGGTTTGCCATCGTGGGGAAGTTGAAACTGGAAGAGCCGTGTGCTGAGGTCGAGTTGCAGACCTGCACATACAAATGAATACAAATTAACATGCTGCACAGTAAAGGAACTAGAGACGAACCCTGCATAGAAACGAGAGGGTTTCCACATCTTACCTGAGCAAGCGGACCAGGGCTTGAGGAATAGAGTTGTTGCCAAGCAAACTGATGGACCTGAGATCGAAGGAACAAGGTTGCTTAGTATCGATATTACGAAGAGGATGATTTGCATCAAAGAAGGGTTTCATTACCTGTTTAAGACCACGGAAAACCACCAAAATGTCCCCTAAATCCAAGAAGAAGATAATTGATATTATCTTGTGCACAGAACAGTGATAGAGGCAGCGAAAATACCAGTAAAGACGGCCAAACATAAACAGAGGTGAAGAAACAAAACCAGAAAGCAATTCCCTGACGAGCTGGAGTTTACAAATAGACCACATTAGAATAGCAGAACAAGACAAGAACCTTACCAGGTGAAAAGGAGCTGAGTGAGCACACCATAACCAGAACGACAATGAACCACTGGAGAAAGCCTTCCACGAGCTTACAACCAAGTTGGACCGACCAAAATACACCCATAGACTTACTCGGAGGAGAACCAGGAATCGCCATACTCATCAGAATAGGGATTTCACAAAACATCTCCCAAAACCCTCATAGCAACCTCTCAGTGGACAAAACAGTCTCGAATGACTGAGAAATAGAGTGTTTAGGCCAAAGAACCAGGCCCGAGGCGAGTGGGTGGAAATTTAATGCAGTATTAACTCGTTCCATCAACCAACACCAAATATCACAGACCAACTTGCATGCAAAACATAAAAATATCACCAGCAGCGAACACGTCGTAAAAGCCAACCAGTGAACGTAGCCTACGGACGCGTGGAGTTGCGGGCCAGTGTGGCTGGGTTACACCATAGTGGTATTGAAGCAACCTTTTTATGTTAGTAGAAGGAATGGAGAGAGGAAGGCGAGGTCAGGGCAGAGGTGCTCGAAGATTGGCAGAGGAAGGGTTGAGAGAGGAGATCAGAATTCTTGCTGCCTGTTTGGAGGTAGTAGAGGCAGGTAGATGAAGAGATCCAAAAATGGGCAATGCTATTGAAGAGGAAGTAGAAGTAGCAATAGATGGACCAGAGGGTGAATCTGCAGAAGTGAGATTGCTGAAGTCTGTTTTAGTAGCAAGAAGTAAACCCAAACCAGAACTCCCGACGTATGACGACAGCCTGTCTATCGAAGTTTTATTGGATTGGATTAGTGAGATGGACAAGTACTTTGAGTGTGAGGAAGTCAACGAAGACTACAGAGTCAAATTCGTTGCGACGAAATTGAAGGGACACAAAGCCCTATGGTGGGATAGTGTCCAGAACGAGAGGAAGAGATTAAACAAGACGCCGATCAAAACTTGGTTAAGAATGGTGGCCAAGTTAAAGGGCAAATTTCTGTCGAGGGACTATCAGATTGCATTGCACAGGCAGGTGCAGAATCTGAGACAGAAAGGATTGACGGTAAAGGAGTACACGGAGGAGTTCTATTGAGTGAATTTGCGGGCCGGATATACAAAGGATACACTAGAAAGAACAACCAAGTATGTTAATGGGCTGAGGTTAGATATCTTGGATGAAATACTTATCTTATCTCCAAACAACATCGAGGAGGCATATCAGAGTGCAATAAAGGCTGAGGAGAAAATTACCAGAAGGCAAAATGCCTGGAGAGGACGAGGAGCCAGCAGAGGGAAAGGCCAGCCCTATGACAAGGGCAGACTGCTAGCAACAATGAGGAAGCCAACAGTTCTAAAGCCTCTGGATCAGCAGATAGAGGAGACAGTGCGAGAGGTGGTAGGTCATCCCAGCGAGGCAGGGGAAATGGCCGAGGTAGAGGGGTTGGTTACCGGTGTTATAGGTGTCATAAATGGGGGCACCGCTCGTTTGAATGTCCAGAAGCAGATCCAGCTGGACAGTGGGGTGCGTACGTGGCGCAACCAGAGGAAGCAACAACACTTCCTCAAGAAGCAGAGAATGCTCCGGAGACGGGAGAAGCTTTGGTGATGCACAAGGAGCTGTTAAAACCAGTCAAGGAGGTCACCGAATAGACACAATGGAAGGCTCTATTTAGAACAATTTTTAAGTCATGAGGTACGTGTTGTAAGTTAATCATTGATAGCAGTAGCATTGAAAATTTGGTGTCCACAAAAATGGTGGAAAAATTGGAGTTGAAATGCTCGAAGCATCCAAACCCTTACAGAGTTTCATGGCTGCAAAAGGGCCATCAGTTGCTGGTGTATGAATAGAGCGAGGTTGAGTTTCAGATTGGCAGGCACAAGGAAAAAGTCATTTGTGACATCATGCCAATGGATGTGTGTCACATACTGCTGGGAAAGCCTTGGCAGTACGACAGGAAAGTGGTCCATGATGGATTGATGAACTGTTATGAGTTTGAGAAGGATGGAATCAAGCATACGCTTGTGCCCATCAAAGAAGAAGGGACAACAGAGACTAGTGAGCCAAGAACATTGTTGGTCAACGGGAAACAATTTTTAAAACAAGTTGAGGGCAGTGAGATAGGTTATGTGGTGGTAAAGAAGGCAAAGACAGTATTTTTGCATACAGAAATATCAGATTTACCTACAGAAATCCAGCAAATGTTGGAGGAGTTTACAGACATAGTTGTAGATGACTTACCAAAAAAGTTACCCCCTAAAAGGAGCATAAGTCATCACATTGACTTCATACCCAGAGCCAGTTTTCCGAACAAAGTGGCATACCAAATGAGCCCCAAGGACAATGAAGAAATTAGGAAACAGGTGCAAGAACTGTTGGACAAGGGATTGATAAGGGAGAGCTTGAGCCCTTGTGCTGTTCCAACAGTCCTCGCTCCCAAGAAGGGAGGAGAATGGCGGATGTGCACCGACTTAAGGGCCATCAATAAAATCACCATCCGATACAGGTTCCCACTACCGCGAATGGATGATATGATAGACTGTTTAAGCGGGGCAGCTTATTTCTCTAAAATAGATTTGAAAACGGGACCATCAGATTCAGATACGAGAGGGGGACGAATGGAAGACAACCTTTAAGATAAATGAGGGGTTGTACGAATGGCTAGTCATGCCATTTGGGCTGAGCAATGTGCCTAGTACATTCATGAGGTTAATGAATGAGATGCTGAAGGAGTATATTGGGAAGCTCGTGATAGTCTACTTGGATGACATCCTTATTTTCAGCAGGATGAAAGAAGAACACCTTCAACATATGCATAAGGTGCTGGGGGAATTACAACAGAGTAAACTACTGATAAACTTGAAGAAATGTACTTTTCTGCAGAGGAATTAATTTATTTGGGGTTTGTAATAGCAGAGAATGAACTAAATATGGATCTGGAGAAGGTGACAGTGATAGTAAATTGGCCATCTTCGAAAAATTTGTTCGAGGTACGTAGCTTTCACGGATTAGCAATTTTTTACAAGAAGTTCATTAAGAATTTCGGCGAGATTTTTGCGCCCATGCTAGATACCATCAAAAAGGCCAGCCAACCTTTTAGGTGGACAGAGGCAGCGGAGAGAAGTTTCCAGTTGTTGAAGAGGAAGATTACTGAGAGGCCGATCCTAAGGCTACCAGATTTCCAGAAGTTTTTCAGGTTCGCTGTGATGCCAGTGGGACAACAATTGGAGCTGTACTCAGTCAGGAGGACAAGCCTGTAGCGTTCTTCAGCGAGAAGCTGAACGAGAGTAGATAGAAATAATCTTCGTATGATAAGGAGTTTTATGCTATTGTACAAACATTAAAACACTGGAGGCATTATTTATTGGGAAATGAATTTGAGTTGTTCTCAGATAATTCTTCACTACAATATGTAATGTAGCAGCACAAACTCAACCACAAACAGGCCAAGTGGGTAGAGTATTTGCAGAGTTTTAATTTTGTATTGAAGCACATTAGCGGGCAAGCAAATAAAGTAGTGGACGCACTGAGTAGGAAAGCTCTCCTTCTGCAGGAGAGAACTGTGCAGGTGCTGGGTTTTGAGCACTTACAGGACTTATACTAGACGGATACAGATTTTAAGGAGGCATATTGATCTGGATTTAAACAGGAAAGCAATAAAATACAGAGATAACCATATACACAAAGATGCAGTGGAAATAATACTTCATTTCATTAATGGAAAACACTGAAATATGCTTACAACCAAAAATGGAAATAAACCAGCTAGGGCGATGACAGCTTATCTCTGAGAAGAGATGTGTGGCTACATGCCTCTGAACTGTGTTATAATGAGGCTCGAAGGCCTATTTATTGTTTGAGACACAATGAAAAACCCTTCACATTCCAAAACCTAACCCTAGGAGATAAAACACCAAATTGTGGGCCCCGTTTGGGGGTAAGTTGGTACATCAACTTCCCGGGGTTGTAACTTTAGCATATGATCTTCGTTTGACGCGTACAATAGCTCATTAGAAAGATCTATTCGAGCACTATCATT
>APFE031676485.1:43481-69879 GCA_000404065.3 Pinus taeda | reverse complement strand
ACAATTAAATAGCACCTGAATATCCAATATTATAAAACATATTTAACATGAAAGTCAAGGAGTCCATGAAACAAATAGCAAAAGATACTTGTTGAGAAAAATGAGCTTGATTGTATTAATGAATTTAGACTTCTGTGATCCACACTGGTTGGTTCGAAACGCGTCGACAAATGATTAATTATGTGATTTTGCTGAAAATTCTCTAAACTATTGATTGTATTAATTCAAAAGAAAAGAACCTTACAACCTTTGCCTTGACGTTGTACAAGCTCCTTCCAGGGTCCAACAAGAAGTCTCCTCTACTTTGACAAGCTTCACTCACTCCCTAATGGGGCAAAAAAGGTATGTGATCTCTCCTCTTAAGTTCAAATAGGAAGTCTTGATTTCACTAGCATTTACCCTCAAAAGTTCAGCTTCTAACCTCTCTGGCTACTGACCCAATGCCTCAATTTATAGTGCAATGGAGATCAGTTACTAGCTCCTCCTTCAAAGGGATAACTCCTCTCAACAAGGGATTAGTTTCTCCTATGATAGGATGCATGAACCACTTGGAGCGAACAATCCACGTAACAAATCCTTCTAGAAAACTCTAGAATCAACCCAAGGTGAGTTTTTTAAAATAAAAATTGCGCCTTTTGACTTTTACAGGGGTACGCACCCTCCCCTTTACATACAGAGCATATAAGTACGCAGATATCTTGAAAAAAAGTTGCGGGCCCGCAGGAAAAGCTAAGAGAAAGTGCGGAACCAGACTTATATTGCTTTTTTGATGTCTTTCTCTCTTTTCTCAAGCTTGGTTTGAAGAGCTGAGGTTTAAGACTTGCTTAGGAAGCTGGTATAGGTGATGATATGCCTACACCGACTGCAAATAATCAAGGTGACGATATTTTTGTGTAACACTTCCTCTCCACAGCCACATCTCCATTCCACCCAATTCACCTTTCGTTCATCCACATACAGGCCCATCATCACTACCACCATCTCCATAACCTTTCACGAGATGGAGCAATCAATTGAGGGACAGGCCACTGAAGGTGGTGGCCACACTAGAGAAATTGAGGAGCAGGCCACTGAATGTAGTGGCGACACTAGAGTAGAACTAGCCATGGCTCAGATGAGCACCCATGGAGTAGGGACGCAGAAAATTGGGAAGGAGATGGGACAAATAGGGAAGGAGACAGACTAGGACTAGCATGAAGAAGAAGACGTGGATCCTTACTGTTGTTTCATTGAGGAGGAACAACCAGCGCAGTAGGTAGACAACACAGTGGCTTCACAACAAGTAGGTGTCAACATGGAGGATTATAGGTGTTTCATTGTGGAGGAACACCCATCGTCTTCACCTTGCTCCTAGTCAGCCACACTACTTGCTATGTGTTTGCCACATAGCCTACCACGTGTCTGCTATTCTCAGGTTTTTTGGGAATTTTTCTTTCTAGTTTCTTAATGGGGGTTCCAGAAAAACTAATGGTATTTGGTTACTTGGTTGGTTTCTGTTTCACCTTGAAAAACTGATAAAAAATTGTGCACAATTGCTGGTTTCCCTTACGTGGGCAGCAAGTTAATTTTTGCAATCATTTTTTGATTTAGACTAGTTTCCCAATATGGGCAGTCCAGACTCTATTTCTGTTGTTTTTTGCCAACACTTAGGCATGTATGCACAAGCTAAGGCCTTAGTGTACAATATTTTTTCAGTAATAGAATTAGCCTAACTTAGAAAAAAAAAAATATAAAGGGTTCCCATTATTTAAGTCAATAATTCAAAGATGGGGGATGTTGATTTTTCCCTACAACAATAGTGACACACAAGGAAGAACTAGTTATCTATGGTTAAAGATAATGAACTATAATTTACCCAAAGGTTAAAAATGTTGGAGTTTAGGAAATCGTCTAAGAGTAAAACATCTCCATAGGTCCTACATAAATAGATTAAGTAATATGAGTTTATAAATTTAAGTACTGAAAATAGACTCGAGTAAAAGTCACGAATCCAAATTTGGGAAATTTTGTTTTAAAACTACCTCATATGAAAAATAGAAGAAGGTATAGAGAGGATTTTTTGATAAAACATATATCCATTTTATGATTGGTCTCCGACGTCACTTCACTACAAGTGAGCTTGGACAGTACCCTGATGAAGTTGTCTTTTATGCCATACAAGCCTAGTCCCACTACCAGCAAGTGTCCATAGCCCTAATGGGTTTACTTGTATTTCCAATGCTTCCTCTTTCAATAAACGTTTTTGATAAGTGCATTTTGCAAGATTTTATCTTATGATGTATTCGAGTGATGGTAATAGAGATTTATGTTTAATGGACATAATACTTTCATAATGTTTGCTCCAAATTCTTTCCCTACGTGATCTGGATTTAAACAGGAACGCAACAAATTACAGAGATAACCATATACACAAATATGCAGCGGAATAATACTTCATTTCATTAATGGAAAATACTAAAATATGCTTACAATCAGAAATGGAAATAAACTATCTAGGGCGATGGTAGCTTATCTTTGAGAAGAGATGTGTGGGCTACATGCCTTTGAACTGACTTACAATGAGGCTCGAAGGCCTATTTATTGTTGAGAAACAATGAAAAACCCTTAACATTCCAAAACCTAACCCTAGGAGATGAAACGCAAACTGTGGGCCCCGTTTGGGGGTAAGTTGGTACATCAACTTCCCGGGGTCGTAACTTTAGCATATGATCTCCGTTTGACGCGTACAATAGCTCATTAGAAAGATCTATTCGAGCACTATCATTGTTGGAATAAGAAACATCGGTCCATTCCATGGACCCATGTTGCCCCCGGATTCCCCAAAAAACGTCGTTTAGGGCCTCAAAACGGCTCCGAAAGTTCAGGACTCGAAAAACTGCTAAAAATAGTAAGTTGTGCTATAATTAAGGAAACTGAAAATGATGAGAAAGACAATGGTGGGGGTCCAGGTGGACTTGGCAGGTGGCCACCAAAATCCACCTGGATCACATATGAGGCATGCCAGAACCCTTTAGTAAGAGATAATAGTCCTTGGTTGGACTACAATCTACAGGAAAAGTTGCTATTTAAGGGAGGACAACTGTGCATACCTGACTTCTCGATGAGGGAGAATATTATTTGCGAGAAGCATAGTGGAGGTTTGGCCGGAAATTTCGGCATGGATAAGACCCTTGAGCAGCATAGTCATTTTTACTTTTGGCCAAAGATGTGAAGGGATGTACAACGATTTGTGGCCAAATGCAAAGTGTGCCAGTTAGCAAAGGGGCACAGTCAAAACACAGGACTGTATACACTGTTACCTGTTCCAGGCAGACCATGGGATTCAGTCAATTTGGACTTTGTCTTAGGTCTACCGAAGACACAACGAGGATATGACTCAGTAATGGTAGTGGTGGATGGGTTCTAAAAAATGTCACATTTTATACCTTGTCGGAAAACCAATGACACCACCCATGTGGCCCACTTGTTTTTCAACGAGATTGTCAGGTTACATGGATTGCCTAAATCTATCCTTTCAAAGAGGGACGTGAAGTTCACGAGACATTTTTGGCGCACCTTATGGAAAAAAATGGATACACAGCTAAGCTACAGTTCTGCATACCACCCGCAAACCGACGGGCAAACAGAAGTAGTAAACAGGAGTCTGGGAAACCTATTACGAAGCTTGGTCAGGGAGAATTCACGAGGCAGAGTTCGCTTACAACAACTCGCCTAACCGCAGCACAAGGTTCAGTCCATTTCAAATCCTATACGGCATGCATCCTCGCGGAGTGCATGAACTGCGGGACCTTGGATTGCAGGAAAGACGAAGTGAAAATAGAGAAGATTTCACTAACGCAATGAGAGATTTGTACGAACAGGTGAAAATAAAATTACAAGATAGCAGCGTAAAGTATAAACAACACGCTGATCTGAAGAGAAGGGAAGTACAGTTTGAAGTGGGGGATGAAGTCCTCGCACATTTACACAAGGAACGCTTCCCCAAAGGTACGTATAATAAACTGAAGTATAAAAAGATAGGGCCTTGCAAAGTCCTTCGGAAGTTTTTAGCTAATGCCTACGAGATACAGTTGCCACCCAAAATAGGCATTTCACCTATCTTTAACGTAGCAGACCTGTTCCCTTACACAGCTGACCCAGAGGAAAAGGAAGAAGATGGAACCACGCGACCTACACGGAGTACCCAGGAAGACGGAGAAGCTTGGAAGAGACAGATGCCTTACATTCAACCTCTCGAGATCGAAAGCATCCTCGAAACTCAGGTGGTTAAACGAACCCGACGGAAGGAATATATGTAGTACCTGGTCAAGTGGAAGAATCGTCCAATTGAGGATAGTTCATGGCTTGATGCCAGGAAAATTGCACAGACAGGAACTTCAGTCGAGAAGCTCATGGGCCAGAGCCATGATCTCTTTTTTTTCCACAGGAGCCTGATGCAGGAGCATCTAGCTCACCATGATCGGGTGAAGTCTCAGCCAGGTTTGAAGGTAGTTGATCATCTGGATTTTTTTTTTTTTATTTTAGTACATGAGGTCATAAGGTAGGATTTTTAATTTGTTTTATTTATGAGTTGTTGTGTTAAGTCAAAGTTAAACAGACAGTTAGAGTTATTACAGTCCAAACAGTAATAAAATAGTAATTAGGAAGTAATCTGCCAACTTAGAAGGAAAAAGACAAACTGTGTAAATACATCTTGTAATATCAACCGAACTGTGGTTATCAACCATGTCAAGACTGACCAACTGAAATCCATGACAGTTTCATTTAACTGTAATCAACTGTAGTAAAAAATGTATAATACCAGGAATGTAATGCAAAAGCAAGGTTTAGCAAATTCATATTGAAGAAAAAAAACACAGAGACAGATCTCTTCTGTTATTGTCCATCTACATTCATAGTCTATCTCCTGTAACCTTGTAAATTTCATTTATAACATTAATAAGTAACAAACTATGAGCGATCACGTGAGTCGTGATCCTACTGTGCACTCATCTAACAAGGAGATAATTTCAAATCTAGACAAACGTCCGTGTACAGAGTGGTAACTAGCAAGTGGAGCAATAGTCTAAGGACTGAGAAATGATAAAAAAACATGAGCAAACAAGAAATGGAACGCGGAAGAACAAACCACAACAAAGGTATTTCATCGAACATTTTTCGTAATTATCACAAGTTAAACAGTTAAGACCAAAACTGTATTATCTTCATTGTTAATCGAAACATATACATCCATAGTATCTCCTGTAATGTAATCAAAATCAAGTGTTGTGACCAAAGCGGGCAAACCCTAGTCTAGGGTTTGGATACGGTGACACATATTCTTTTCGACAAATAGTTATCATAACCAGACCAAACTAAAGCCTTCGAAAGAGACAATAATCACAGATAAGAGCAACAAAGGACGGAAACTATCACCCTACAAAACCCAGAAACTTAACAACACATCACCAGCTTGAAGAGCCAGAGCCTATCGGCAGGTTCGCCATCATGGGGAAGTTGAAACCGGAAGAGCTGCGTACCAAGGTCGAGTTGCAGACTTGCACATACAAATGAATACAAATTAACATGCCTGCATAGTAAAGGAACCAGAGACGAACCCTGTATAGAAACGAGAGGGTTTCCACATCTTACCTGAGCAAGCAGACCAGGGCTCGAGGAATAGAGTTGTTGCCAAGCAAACTGACGGACCTGAGACCGAAGGAACAAGGTTAGTTAGCATCAATATTACGAAGAGGATGATTTGCATCAAAGAAGGGTTTCATTACCTGTTTAAGACCATGGAAAAGCACCAGAATGTCCCTTGAATCCAAGACGACGAGAATTGATATTATCTTGTGCACAGAACAGTGACAGAGGCAATGAAAATCCTAGTAAAGATGACCAAACATAAATAGAGGTGAAGAAACAAAACTAGAAAGTAGTTCCCTGACGGGTCGGAATTTACAAACAGACCACATTAGAATAGCAGAATGAGACAAGAACCTTACCAGGGGAAAAGGAGCTGAGTGAGCACACCAGAACCAGAACGACAACAAACCACTGGAGAAAGCCTTCCACGAGCTTACAACCAAGTTAGACCGACTGAAATACACCCATATACTTACTCGGAGGCAACCAGGAATCGCCATACTCATGAGAATAGGGATTTCACAGAATAGCTCCCAAAACCCTCATAGCAACCTCTCAGCAGACAGAACAGTCTTGAATAATCGATAAATAGAGCGTTTAGGCCAAAGGACGGGACGAGGAACCAGGCCCGAGGCGAGTGGGTGGACATTTAATGCAATATTAACTCGTTCCATCAACCAACACCAAATATCACGGACCAAGTTGCATGCAAAACATAAAAATATCACCAACAACGAACACGTCGTAAAAGCCAAACAGTGAACATAGCCTACGAACGCGTGGAGTTGTGGGCCAGTGTGGCTGGGTTACACCGAGAGGATTGAAGCCCTAAATCTCTGCAAAAGTAGGTTGAAAGGCCTCAAGTGGCTACAGAAAGAAAGATTAGAGGGCCACATTTTTTTGTGTATGTGAAAAGAGTTACTTGTAGGGGCAGAGACCTTGTACAAACCCTAAACAAGCTATATAAAATGATAAAAGAGGGCAGAACAATTTTGTGATTAGGAAACTAGTCTAGGAGGCTAAAAAGGCCTAGACTTGTAAAAATATTTCTTAAGACTTTCAAGAGGCCAGCAAAGGTGCACTAGATTGGAGTTGTTGTTCATTGAAGGTGGTTGCTAAGATGGATTGGTTGAGATCTATCCAACAAAGGAGTGCTGGACATCTAGTTTTTAGGCCTAATATGCAATCACCTTAACGAGCTAATAGGTTGTGAGTTGCTAGCAATTTTATAGTTGTCATGCAATGATTTTGTGGAGGATTATTCACTGTAAAAAGTAAGCTTATGTTGGAGTTCATGCATTCAAGGTATTTGGAGCAGCATAGACCCTTGCGAGCAATAGTGTACAAAGATATTAAAGAAGCACATTTCTCTGTAAGATAGGAGGCAAAGGACCTGCCAAGTGTCAAGTCAAAGTGGATTGAAAGGGTTGATGTATGTAAGGGCATCTTCAACAAATAAGTCAAATTTTGTTCTTGTCTTTGGTAGATTGACAGTGAAAAGAAGTTGACTTCAAGCCCTAGTGTTCCTTGTATTAGGGCTTTGTAAGGGCCATGATCCTTGGTATGGTAGCCCCATGTTTGTTTTATTAAAGTTGTAATAAAAACAAGTTTTGGGTTTGCAAAATTCTTGTGTACTTAGTTGGTTCAATGTTGTTACATTTCCGCTATGCAAAGTTCTTGGAGTTGTGTGTATTTGAATGTGTTTATGATCATGATTAGACCTAAAACTGATTCTGAGGTACTAGGAAAAACCAACATGGTATTAGAGCTACTTTGAAGGGACAACTGAATCAGAGTACGCACAACGAACAAATCAAGAGGGAGTTTGATGCCTTTTTGTTGAAGGACTAGCAACATGGCCAAGTTGGTTACTAGTCTACGATATGAGAATAGGTTAGAGGGGTCTTCCAGCTATAGTCCTTGGAAGGAAAGGATTAGGATGTTCTTGTTGGTGAACAAGATTTGGTAATTCATTACAAGGATATTCTAAAACCAATGGACCTTATGGAGTTGGAAGCAAATGATGAGTTGGGTGCATAGGCTAAGTTCATCATCCTAGATGGTGTCAAGGATCGCTTGATACCTCATCTAACTAGGAAGAACACTGCATGAGAAATGTGGAAGGCTCTTCAAGATTTGTTCTAGAATATGAACAAGAACTGGTTGTTGGTATTGAGATAAGCTCAAGAACACCACGATGTTGGATGGAGAAGGTATGGCTCTGTATCTAATGAGGATTTATCAAGTTCGTGATGAGCTTGCTTCCATTGGAGATATTGTTCCAGATTCCGAGTTAGTGAGGAATTCGTTAAAGGGATTCATCAAGGAATGGAAGTTGTTTATCAAAGGGATAGTTGCTCGAGATAAGTAACCATATTAGAAAAAGTTATGGGATGATTTCATCCAAGAGGAACTGCGGGACGAGGATCTTCATAAGAAGAATTCTAATGAAGAGAATGTGGCTCTTGTAGGAAATATGAAGGGCAAAGTGAAGAAGGACTTGACTAAGATGAAGTATTACACGTGTGGAAAGCATGGCCATTATGTGAATAAGTGTCTGCATCAAAAGAAGGGGACAAAATTAAAAAAATCCCTGTTCTAATATATTTATTATATATATATTTATATATATATATCTATATAATATATTTCTATATATATATAATATGAGGTGGCGGGCCATGACCCCCGCCACCTCCCTTCCCAATGGCACATTTAAAATATAAAGCAAACTTTATTTTTGGGTCAGTGACCATTACCCTGCTGAACCCTCCAACCACACCCCCAAACCTCATACCATACACGCATACAATCAATGCAGGGCCAGTGGGGATTGAACCCACCTGGCCCACGTGGGCTAGCCCCCATCGAGTGGCCCCATCACTCAATGAACCAAGCAACAAATGCCTATTTTTAACATGTGTTCATTAATGCACCGCGCCCAAAACGTCAGGCTTTACAGCGAGAGTTATGGGGAGTGGGCCACTAGACCCACCCCTGTTTTTGTTAATTAAAACTATTATGTAATAAAAAAGGAGGGGCAGGATTTGATTCCCCAACCCCTCTTCAATGATTACTTATTTTCACCAACGCACTAACCACATTTTTGAAAAGTCCGCCCAAAAATTTATATAAACCATCATTTTATTAGTGCACCCAAGAATGGAGGAACCAAGAGCGTACACAGAAATCAAGATGTAATTTTTTAATTAATTTATTGCAGGTGGAACCATGAGCCTAGAGAAGAGGCAGGAGGAACCATGATTAGCGAAATTCTCAGGAGGGTGGAAATTTTTGTAGTGTCCAAATTGGACAAATTTTATGTCAATCTTACACCTCTCAGTGACACGAACTTAATGGTGCAATAAGAGTTTTGATATGAGCAGTAGATTTGCAGAGACCCCAGAGGAGGGAATCTTTGAGGAATCTAAAAGATTCCTTAAGCCCCATATTTCCATTTTCTCAGAGTTTAGAAAATTTGATAGTCGATTTTGCACTATTCGACGCTACAAATTTGATGGTGCATTTAGATTTTCCATTTTCTCATTTCATTTTTTGGCCACTTTTCAAAGTGGAGTGCAGGTGTCAACATTCAATGTGTGAGCAGTCATTCCATGAGATCCGACACCACGAGATTGATGGTACAACTAGCTTTGGTAATTTGACATCCTTTTCTTCAGATGGCCTTAGGATGTGAGGTATATGCAGTGTGTTCATGTACTTGTTTTTGCTATGCATTGTGTTGCACAGATCCCTATTTGATGTTTGATGTGGGATCGTGTTTCTTACTTGTCTCATGATTCCTGCTTGATGTGATGCAGAATAATTTGTGGGATTTACTTGTTGTCATGATTCATCATGTCTTGTTTGAGATCCCTTTTTCATTATGTTGATGGGATAGTCATTTGTTTCCATGTATGATTGCATTGAGATCCCTTTTATGCCATGTTGGCAATATTTTCATTATCATCATGCATGAATTTATGTCATACTGATAGGAGTCCTTTTTGATTGAGCGTTATTGTAGTGGAACACCTCTTGGAGCCACTCCCGCGTGAGGGAATTTTCCTTGTATGATAGCGACGTCACCTCTTATGTACATCGTCACTATTGAAAACACTTAATGCAGTGGCCTACACCATCTTGACATCGAGGACTAGAGATGTAGTTCCTCCTAGACGAACTCCATTATCAACATCTTGAGTTTTATGTTGCTTATGATTGTCATGTTTATCTTCTTTAAAACATGCATATATGTTCAATTATGCTATTTTAATTTCAATTCTAATCAGATCATGAAAGAAAAAGATCTTGGTTAAATCTGGGAGTTGAGTCAACTCGGATCAAGTTTGGTATTAGAGTGGTCTTTGCGTGAATGTGAATTTCAAGCGTGAACAATGGAACATGCAGTGACAAAGGATGAAAAAGCAATGTACGAGACCATGCTTAGAATTTCCCAAAGGGTGGAAATAATGTATGAAACTCTACAGAAAGAGATAGAGGAAAATGAGCGATTGCATCTTTATTTGTAAGCCATGGAAGAGGCCCTGGAAGAACTGAAGCATAACAAACAAAGTCTTCAAACAGATAATACTAAATTGAATATGCTTCTACATGAAGAGAAAGAGGAGAAACAAAGTTTTCTACGATAGCTGCAAGCTAAGGATGCAGCCTTGGAGAAGCTACAATATGACCCATGGGAGGTAAAAGGTAATTCTCTAAATTCATGTATGTGTTCTGATGATGATTTCACTGTTTTTGAAAATGATACTACATGAATTGGCTCCAAACTGTTGAAGAGAATGGGGTATGAAAGAAAAGGCTTGGGTTTTAATGGCCAAGGCATTGCCAACCCCATCAAAGTAGAAGAATTACCCTGTCAGGTAGGACTTGTGTATGTTAGAAAGGAAGCTGGGGAATGCGCCGAGACAGCTAGAAAACCACCAACAATAGATGATGAGAAGCCCTCATCAGTTCTTTCCAAATTGATATAGGAGGTAAAAGATGTTGATTTCCTCTCAGTTTCGTCTTCACATAGTATGATTTATGTTGGAGATTTGGAGATCCCAATTATCGGGACAAACATGAGGCTCCTTACCAGGACAAGGCACGAGGAGGAAAAGGAACTTGGTGTTAATAACCAAGGCATAACTCAACCATTGGAGGTTGTGCAGAGACCTCAATTTATAGGCTTGAGATACACTGAGGGAGAATGATTGAAGGTGTCAGATTCTTCCGAGACATTGTCGAAATCATCGAGGAAAGAGAATGATGGGAGAGAGAGAGTTGAGGCAAGCTCTCATCACCATACTGATATCAGAGATGTCAAGGAAAGGTATAACCAATCTTGATATTCAAATACTCATTTCAATTATAATCATGTTTTTAATGATGAACGTAAAACATGACATTGAAAAACATGTACCTTTTGTGGATTACATAACCACACATTTTGTAAGTGTTGGAAAAGGATAACGAAACACAAAAGGAGAAGGCATGAAATAAAATCCCAACAGCAGGAAAATAAATATGTTACGCAGATCTGTAGGAAGAAAACCTATTGCAGTCATTGCGACAGAAGTGGCCATCAAAGAGCCACTTGTTGGAGGCTCCATCCAGAGCAACGCCTTAAAGACAAATTGTCGGTGCATGAACCGGGTGAAAGAATTGTTCGACAAGCAAAACCACCACAGGGGGATGACCCATTCATAGCAATAAGTGAACAATGGTTTTTAGATATGTTAGCTTGTCATGGTCGTGCTTTTGTAAATTATTTGTTGCATTTTAAGAGGTAAAAGTGATGATGTGTTTTCCATCACCTGTCAGGCAACAATAATGGCTAGTCTTATTTGGAGTTGCATGATAAACTGTGAAAGTGATTTCGTGTTTCCATCACTTTTCAAGGAAACAATAGTGTTTGGCCTTATGTTTGTAAATCATGTGTTCCATCACTTGTTGAAGCAACAATGATATGTTGGCCTTGTTTTCATAGTTGGGGGATTGTTTCCATTTCGATGTAAACCTGACCACCGAGTATGTGTTATAAACTCGTGGCAAGTATGGGATGCTTGGGTCCTTAGTTGGTCATGTAAGTCAAGCATGTAATTTGCAAAACAATGTAATACAAGCTTGCAAAGGTTGCAGGTGTTGGCTTATCGCTTATGGCTCCAAAGGACAAAGGTGTAGGAGAAGGAAGGGTGACTTATCAGACATTTGTAAATGTAGACAAGGTGCAAATTAATTTTCATGCTTTTGGAGGACCAAAAGCTCTTCAGTGGGGAGGATTGATCCAGGTGGCTCCAGGGACACACAGGACAAAGAGGGCTTATGGAAGTTCGAAAATCAAAGTGATTGGAATGCTTTTGAACCAGAACCAGAGCATAGATCTTGTTGTTCTGATCGCAGCAGCGCGAACGGTTCGTCAATATGAGCTCGTATGAGGGAGAACGATCCAATCAAATTTCTGGTCAAAGTTGCACTGTGGGCCAGGTTTAAGTGTCCGACAATTTGATCGACCCCGGGGCATGAAACCTAGCTCCTGAAAGTAGGTGAAATTGTTGCCTCTTTAATTTGTCTAATAACCCTTATTTTAGAAAAAATTAAAAAAAAGCCCTGTTCTAATAAAAATAAAAATAAATATAATATGAGGTGGTGGGCCATGACCCCCGCCACCTCCCTTCCCAACCACACATTTAAAATAGAAAGAAAACTTTATTTTTGGGTTAGCGACCATTACCGCGTCGAACCCTCCAACCACACACCATAACTATATTACATATGGGGTGGGCGAGCCACCTTTGGTGGACCCGGTCCACACCCCCAAACCTCATACCATACACGCATACAATCAATGCAAGGCCGACAGGGATTGAACCCACTCGACCCACATGGGCCGGCCCCCACCGACGGCCCCATCACTCAACCAACCAAACAACAAACGACCCTTTTTAACATGTGTTCATTAATGCACCGCGCCCAAAACGTAAAGCATTATGGCGAGATTTATGGGGAGCGGGCCACTGGACCGACAAACCCGCCCCTGTTTTGGTTAATTAGAACTATTATGTAATAAAAAAAGGAGGGGTGAATTTGAGCCCCTGACCCCTCCTCAACGATTACTTATTTTCACCAATATGCCAACCACATTTTTGAGAGGTCTGCCCAAAAGTTTATATAAACACTATTTCATAAATGCGCCCAAGCATGGAGGAACTAGGAGCATGCACAGAAATCGAGATGTAATTTTTTAAATAATTTATTGCAGGTGGAACCATGATCCTAGAGAAAAGGCAGACAAAATCATGACTGGCGAAATTCTCAGGAGGGTGAAATTTTTCAGTGTCCAAATTGGACAAATTTTATGTTGGTCTTACAACTCTCAGCGACACGAACTTGATGGCATAGTCAAAATTTCAATATGAGCAACATATTTGCAGAGGACCAAGAGGAAGGAATCTCTGAGGAATCTAGGGGGAATCTAAAAGATTCTTTAAGCCCCAAATTTCCATTTTCCCAGAATTCAGAAAATTGACAGTCGATTTTGTACTATTTGGCGCTACAAGTCTGATGGCATATTCAAGTTTTCCATTTTCTCATTTCATTTTTCGGCCACTTTTCAAAGTGGAGTGCAGGTGTTAGAATTCAACGTACAAGAAATCATTCCATGAGATTCGATGTCGCGAGATTGATGGTACAACCAACTTTAGTAGTTTGAAATCCTTGTCCTCAAATGGCCCCAAGATGTGAGGTATATGCAGTGTGTTCATGTACTTCTTTTTGCTATGCATTGTGTTGCACAGATCACTGTTTGATGTTTGATGTGGGATCTTGTCTCTTACTTGTCTCATGATTCTTGCTTGATGTGATGCAGAATCATTTGTGGGTTGTACTTGTTGTCATGTTTCAGATCCCTTTATCGTTATGTTGATAAGATACTCATGTGTCACCATGCATGATTGCATTGAGATCCCTTTTATGCCATGTTGGCGGGATGTTTATTATCATCATGCATGAGTTTATGTCATACTGATAGGAGTCTTTTTTGACTGAGAGTTCCTGTAGCGGAAGACCTCTTGGATCCACTCCTGCGTGAGGCCATTTTCCTTGTATGATAGCAATGTCACCTCTTATGTACATCATCACTATTGACAACACTTAATGCAGTGACCTACACCATCTTAACACCAAGGCCCAGAGATGTAGTCCCTCCTGGACGAACTCCGTTATCAACGTCTTGAGTTTTATGTTTCTTATGATTGTCATGTTCCTCTTATTTACAACATGCATATATGTTCAATTATGCTATTTTAATTGCAATTCTAATCACATCACAAAAGCAAAAGATCTTGGTTAAATCAGAGAGTTGAGTCAACTCGGATCGGTGCCATTTAGGATGGAGATAGGTGGGTTGCTATGAGTTCAAGTTTATTGTGGGTACAAAAGCTCAAGTGCGACATGTTGTTTGTCTCAATGATCAAAGGCAAAGGGGCTTGAGGTGATATTTTGAGATGAGAAAGCAATACTCAATCCTAAAGTCTCTAACTCTACTGTAGAAGTTATTGGAGTTAGGTCCCTATAATACTAGTGTATTCCCTTATTATTATTGTCATTGTAGCCCCTTATTGTTATTGTTGTGCCTGCGTTTTCCCCATATTGTTATTATTGTGCCCCATAGAAGCCCACTATTGTTATTGTTGTGCTCTTACATTATTATTGTTATGCCGGCTCTGATTATATCGTGACCCCTTAGACTGCTATATATAGAAAGGAGGTCTTGTCATTTGTATCATCCAAGACTTTTTCATTTGTGTAATGTAAAGGAGGTCTCCCCCTCGAAGAGGCTGATTTTGAAGTTGTTGATTTATCTTTCTGCTATTTTGTGAGCTAGTTGCATAACAACTGGTATAAGAACTTTGGATTCTAGGGTTTCGCTACTTCAAATAGGTCATTGTGGCATGTTCGCTATGAATTTTTTTCTACGATGTTTCAAATGCTACAATTAAAACCCATTTGATCCAAAATCTTTATGAACCTTGGGTATGAATTTTAGATCTTGTCTCGCTATATTTTCGAAGATATGGTCCAAGGAAATTAAGATTTTTGTAGGCTCCAAAATTATATATTAAGCTGGTGACTTGGGGAAAATCGTCATAACTTTCTCTCTGAGCATCAGATTGAAATTTCGTAAAAATGTACAGAAAGAGGACAAACTGTAGTTTTCTATGTATCATTTTCAAGTCCAAAGATTGAAACAGTGACACGTGGCCCTTCGTACAACTTCTATCTACTGAACTAGTCTATAATCTAGCCATTGTGGGACATTTGGAATAACTCTTTCTTGGCGAATCCAATATTCATCAGACTTGTGGGAGGACTTAGAGGGCTACCTCATGACAAAATGTCAGACCTTGGAGATCCAAAATTACATAGATACAACAGATTCAATATAGAGATTCTACAAAGACAAAAAAGGTGTGGTCTTTTTAAAATTTTGCATAAGTTTGGTTTGAAAAATTAGTTTGAAGGAATTCAAAGGACACAATGAAACATAATTATCATTAATTGGTGATACAAAGAAAGAAAATGGAAACACCTAGTAAGAAACCTAAAATATCTACCATGACTCATGAAGAAGAGGAAGAAATGCAACATAATATATCAAAATTATGAGACCAAGTGAAACAAATTTCACTCTCACAAAAAGTAACAAAAGCTAAGAAGGATAATAAATTATCACCAAAGTATTATGGTCTATACAAGGTGTTGCAAAATATTGGTACTATGGCATACAAATTGGAGCTTCTTGTAGCTTCCCGAGTGCATCTAATTTTCCATGTTTGATGCTTAAAGAAGATTATAGGTGGCAAGCTCCCAGTTCAAACAATATTTCCAGAACTTGATGAGAAAGGAAAAATCATATTGGAACCTAAAGCAGTCACAAAAACAAGAACTTGACAGCTACGAAATCGATCAATTTCATAATATCTCATCAAGTGGAAGAACTTACCTACTGAAGATTCCACATGGGAGGATGAGAATTTTATACAAAAGCATCCAGAGCTACTCAAACGTTGAGGAAAACACTTTTCTGAAGTAGAGAGACATTTCAGGTCCCTATAATACTAGTGTATTCCCTTATTATTATTGACATTGTAGTCCCTTATTGTTATTATTGTGCCCATGTTGTCCCCATATTGCTATTATTGTGCTCCATAGAAGCTCACTAGTGTTATTGTTGTGCCCTTACATTATTATTGTTATGTCATCTCTAATTATATTGTGACCCTTTAGGCTCCTATATATACAAAAGAGGTCTTATCATTTGTATCATCCAAGAGTTGTTCATTTGTGTAATGTAAAGGAGGCTGCCCCCTCGAAGAGTTTGATTTTGAAGTCGTTGATCTATATTTTCTTCTATTTTATGAGCTGGTTGTATAACAAAGAAGCAGGTTCCTAAGGCTCAAAGGGAGTCAATTTCGAGTGGGAGTTTGTAGGATCAGAGTGAGAATCTACAACCCAAGAAGAGTGCATGACTAGTGGGGAGTAAGGAGACTTCTATAGTTGGCAAGAAGGAACCATGGGATGGTTTGAATACCTATTATGAAAAGAAGAAGTGAGAGGCTTATGGTGGCAAGGACACTATTGAGGATAGTGTTGTTCATTCTACAGGGTATGTTGTAGTAGTGGATGCTAGAGATTGGGATAATGTTGCTGATGAGTTACTTTCAAATAGTGGAAGCACTTCCCTTGCTAAGAGTGTTGAAAGTGTAGCTTGGGAGGTACTCCCACAACCCTTGGGGTACTAGGTTGTGTGGATTTGACCCACAAAAATGATGTTTTGTGGGAAATGTACACAAGTGGTGGGATTTGGACACAAGTTGGTGGGCTAAAGACCCAAAAGAAATATTTGTTTATTCTATTTTTTGTGTAAGGGAATATTTGAAGGATTGAAGGGGAATTTAAGACAAACTGTTGATCGATAAAATGTTCCTTTTAAAACTCCTAATAATCCTCACATTAATTATTAATCAGGGCAATATTCTTATTTCAAGAGTGTATATAGTGTGTGGCTGCTATTTACTCAAAGAGTAATGTTTCTAAATTCCAGTATAGATCTTTTAAATACAAGAGTAAACAGATGCATATAGTAAATTCCAATTGTAATTAAAGAAAACTCAATCTTTTAACTAAATCAAATCTTACATCCATCAAAGTAACAACAACATCAATTGAGAGTATAATAGTGATAACTCATCCCTCTTTAACTAATTTAATGTAAATCAAACCCAATCCTAAAAAATTAATCTAAACAACAAATGAATATCAATTCTGAGAGTTTCAATAGCAATAGTTAATACTCTTTATAGTTGATTATATCAAGCGGAATATTTATCTAAGAAATTGGATTTGAAATCAAAGCAAACTGAATCAATGAAAATCCTACAAATTATATAAAGTAAAGATATTTTGTCAACACTGGAAAATAATAAACAACGCAACAATAAAATCATAGAAAGCGAGAATACTATCAAACCATCACACTTGCGATAATTGGAAATGTATGACACAAGAACAACAGTTGAATCCACTAGAGGCAGGGCCCTTAGCCACGAGAGAAACACTTCTAAGTTACTTCAGGAGACGCGAGGGAACAACAACTTTACTTATATATTAATCATCAAATTGAATGAGAATTACAATATATTCGTGTTCTTCTCAACAACGAGAGTCTGTGATTACAATTACAATTACAATAATAGATAAATTCCTCCTCCCCTTTCTTCTTACAAAACATCTCCTTTTATAATCGGAAAGGGTAAAAAAATAAATGATAAATGCGATCCCCTAGGATATCACAATCCTGAAGGATTCACAACAGTTTTCCATCTTTAGACATCATTTCTTTCCTTTGCTAATCCTGCTGATTTTCTTTTGGTCGTATCTGCAACTATCACGTTCCTTCCTTAGCTTGTCGATTCTTGTTGTTCCTTCTTAGGGAAAAGAATTTGTCCCTTTTGTTGTTTTCCTGCATAAAGGAAGGTAATAATTAGCTAAGTCGTAACTGCAGATAATTTCTTCATTTCTTATCGTAATTCTTTAATAGATTAACGCATTGGGATATAAAAGGGATAAGAATAAAGGAAAAGGATAATGAGTTTAATAGTAAATGCATACCTTTTCCATGACCCAACATACTCCCCTGCTTACCCTTTTTCATGTCCTCATGAAAAGCATGTAGTTCGTATGCAGAGCAGTCAAAGAATAAGCTAGAGAATGAATGTCGTAAAGTGGTCTGAAACCATGATTCTTGGCCAAGAGCTCAAAGATGTGCCTTGTTTGTCCTTCAGGACGTTCATATATAGCTTTGTACCCTTCAACAGGATACCAAATAATAGGGCTGCGGAACTAACAACCTAGCCAATAAGGACCTTCTCTTAAAATGAGATTGCTATAAGTGACAAAGCGTTCTGCAGCCAATTTAAATTTTTTATAATTAAATGGCTCTCTATTTTGTACATTGCTATTGGAAACTGTCCATCTGAACTTGGCTACAGCCAAGGAGCTTTCCTGAATGGAGAGGAAGTATTCTACTCCCTTCTGAACAATCTCTTTCTGAATAGGCCCCAAAATTTTGATTACTCCTTCCTTTTTCATCAAACTTTTGTTATGGGCCAACATTTGTAATGGGTGTTTTGGTTCACCTCTGACCCAAAGGTCCAGTCCATTTTTCTACCTCTGGAACGTGTTATGAGCCTTGAACCATTTCAGTTGATTAATGGAGAATGAAATAAAAGCTTGGAATTGCACATCCACCACAAAAGGACTGGGGTTCTTTTTGATTTCTTTATCTAATACAAAATTATGTAAATAAAATTCACACAACAATCTCTTAACTTTTACCCCATGTTGTTTGCAACAGTTTATGAAATCCTCAGTTGTTTTTAATTCTATCACTTTTCCAGCCCTGATGGCTTTGATTTTCAGCTGCAAGTATCTTTCTAGCAAAAATAAGGCATAATTGTTGGCAGGGGATCTACATGCTAAGACATCAGTGTACAATGAGCAAATAGTATCCATTTGACTCATGACCTTCTCTAATCTGAGCTTCATTTTCTAAATTCTTTCCTCTGCCTTTCGGTATTTATCGAAGGTCTCACTTTCTGATGTATTCATGTCCCGAAGTTGCCTTTGTAATTATTGGTTGCGAGACAGTGTCCAGCTCAAGACGTTCTATGGTAAGCTGAGCCTGAGCTAAATCTTCTTGAAGATTCACTATGCTGGGGTTGCTGCTCGTCATGATATATTTGGCTTGGCTATTTGTCTGTTTACTCCTGCTATGAGAATGGATGCCTATTGTTTCTGTTTCTTTGATGTAGGAGGCCCAAGCCTCTGTTTGGGTAGCCGTGCTGTAGGAGGGTACCATCTTCGTCTGAATAACTAAGTCATGAGAAAGTATAGCCTCTGTTTGGGTAGCTGCTTTTGCAAAAATTGCATGCTATTCCCTAACAAGTTCAGTGAGTATGGGCTCAGTTTGAGTTCTCGTAGCTTTTGTTTCATGTAATTCAGTTTGAATGACTACGTTTATTGTTTTCGGGGTTTTGTCCGGAACCTTCTCCATTGCTAATTTTCTTATCTTTCGCCTGAGCCTTTTTACTATTCTCCGCAACCTTTGTTGTTCCTTCCTAACCTTTTTAATTTTGTTTTTCTACTTTTTAGGAGGAACAACTGTTATGCTAATAATCTTTGCTCCTAACAAGCTTGGTTGCTCATATTTATTTTGTTCTACAAGAATTGTGTCATCTCCCTGGTTTGTTTCTATTTCTCTTGTTTGGCCTACATTCTTTGTATTTAGGCCTTCCTGACTAGGTTCTTCTAGAGGCATATCACCAACTTGGTTCACCTCTTCTTGAGTGGCCTCTGCCCTTGTTTCTGCTTCGCAGCTTATGTTTTCTTATATAATTCTATCATGTCTAAAGTGCTATGCAGATTGGGTTGCTCCACTGTTCAAATTGAGTGGGCTTTTGGGCTGTATAAAATCATTCATATTGGCCAAAATCTGGGCCAATTGGATATCATGCAGTAAATCACCTGGGGGACTTTATGTTGAGGGGAGTTTTGATTCATTTCTTTCCTCTTCTCCAGAATGCCTTGATTCTTCTCCTTGGTCCGACTCAGGGTTATCCTGGCCTTCTATCCTCAATTTTTGTTCACTTCCTGGGCTAGACAATTCTATGGGTTGGCTGATACTACCCTAGGGATTTTCGGCCGCTCCTAAGTCTGTCCTCAGCCTAGCAGAATGTCTGCGCTTTTGGGGAGTGTTTGCTATAAGGGTAGTCCTCTTCCTTTTCGGGACAGAGTTAGGTGCAGGCAGAGCTAGGCCCCCTTCAATGGAAAATACTAATTCCCCCCAAATTGATTGCTACTGGGTGAGGTTGTAACTCACTATCAGCTTAATCAAGCAGTGGTGGCTCACGACGATTTCTATATGTTGGGATTTTTTTATGCTTCAAGTGGTGTCATGCAACAAAAAATTCAAATATGTAGGCAAATTCATAGAACATTTTTGTTTCAGAACTGCTAGTATTTTAAGTTTACGTGGCATTACCACATCTTTTCGCCCGTCACATGTGATGTAGTTCTAGACAACTCTGGCTAGTTCTCCACATGATTCTCCAAGGGATGATGGTCGAACTCCTTTGCCTTTGATGATTAGGTCCTATCCCTCATCCTTGAACACTGCAATAGCATCCCGCAACTTTAATCTTTTATTAGTCCATACAGGTCCTTCTGCTGGTAATCCGGAAGTCACTTTAGCTATCAACACATATGACACTTTGATTTGCCTCCCTCTTATCATAGATTTCCCATTCTGTAAATTTTGTAGGAATTCAATAGCAATTGCTTCGTTGGGTTGCTGAAATCGTGTGAAATATGTTATCCACCCGGCTTGGGCTAGAATTTCTCTGGCTGCATCAGAAACAACCAGTATTAGCAGCTCCTTGCATACTGTTCTCCTTCCTATATTGCCTGGATTCTACAAACAATTAGTGTAGTAGAGATATCACAACAATAGACAGAGCTGAGTGATGGAACGACAAGTTCTTATAATGGTTATTTTGAATGATACTTTACAGGCATGAATACTGTTAACTAGAACTTGCTATTGTACTACTTACTCTGTAATCATGGAATGTCATATTGCCTTGCACAAGCGAATAAAGGAATAAGACGCATACATAAATACATAGGAGGTTTCTCCTCTCCCCTCTTTGAAATGATAGGTTTCCTTCGACCGAATGAGTGAAGGAATGACATGCTGGTAGTGAAGCACAAGGGTGATAAAAGTGGCAAGGTGCGCATATTAATGATAGGATCGCAAAATATATTAAAATGCTGAAATCAATGCATATAACGAAAATTATTAAGAAGTGTGGATATGCCGTGAGGTGATTTGAAAAGGAAAAAGGACATCTGATGCATGAAAGATACTTTGCCATCATCATTCCACTTAAACTACTATGATTGATTTTTAAAAGATATCACATGCATAAAGGTTCAAAAATACATTAGGAACATAATCTCTCTGTAGCAATGGTAAAAAAAAGGAAAAGGGAGTTATAATAACTATTGATGTTGAAAATATGACTCCAATACCATCAGTAGAGCTTCTGTTGCCCGCAGGCGTTTATAACCTCGACAGAGTTACTTTTTAACCCTTTGGAACCATGATCCTCTATGTATAATTAGGAAAGTGCATTATAATGTCAGAGTAGAGACTAATGTGCTGGCTTGGTGACCAGATGAAGACATTGCCATTCATTGAGAAGGAGCGAAAGGTGGGCAGGCTGGCTCATGATGAGACCTCCTATTCTAAGGACTTTATTCTTCTGATGCATCCATTGGACCATATCCCTGGTGTGGTGGCCATAGTAGGAATGCCACTTCGCTATTTCCTTATGGTCATGGTAGGCTGGCTCATAATGGGACCCCCTATCCTCTATCTGAAAAATCATAGAATTGTTAGTAAACACACACACACACACACACACACACACACACACACACATATATATATAAGACATCACTTCCTATTTATATATAGAGGGTGGCTCAACTCTCATTAAGAGTAGGGATGGTGGAAGAAGTCTGAACATATCAATAGAAAAAGAGTATGCCCTTAACCTTATTTGATGATAATGAACAGAGAGAATTATAGGGGTTAGGGAAGAATCGACATGGTACAAATAATCAATCAATTCAATTTATAGTGAAAATAAGGACAATGAAGTGATACAGATGGTTGTGTCCTTTATTTTTCAATCAATACAAAGCAATCTCATTAAAGATGATAATATTCGATTTTCTTGTTCCAATAAGCTTCAAATTTTTATCCTTACACATATATTTGTATACTTTCCCTATAGAGGATCATAAGGAGTGAGCAAAGGAAGGAAATAAAATTCACAAAGTTCTTATTTCTGAAAGGAAATAGCAAAAGAAAACCTCACACAAAGAGTGTTGTTCCTTATCGGGAACAACAAGAAAGAAACACACAAAAAGGTGATGTTCCTTAGAGGGAACAACAACTATTCCCTGTAAGGGACAACAAATGAAAAATACACACAGATGGTGTTGTTCCCTATAGGGAACAACAAAAGGATATATACACGAAAGTGTTGTTCCTTATAGGGAGCAACAACTGTTCCTTAGAAGGAACAACAAGTAGAAAACTGCACACCGAAATTGCTATTCCTTAGAGGCGATAGAAAGAAGAAAAACTACACACCAAAACTGTTGTTCCTTAGAGGGAACACCAGTTGTTCCCTGTAGGGAAAAACAAAGGAAATACATGCCGAAAAAAATCGTTGTTCCTTAGAGGGAACAACGACTGTTCCTTAAAGGGAACAATAACTATTTCTTATAAGGAATAACAAAAAGAAAGAAAAAATTGGACGTGAAATTGTTGTTCCTTAGAGGGACAACAAGAAAAAAAATACACACAAAATTGTTGTTCCTTAGATGGAACATTGGGAAAATAAAGACACATGGAATCATTGTTCCTTAGAGGGAACAACAACTGTTCCTTAGAGGGAACAACAACTATTCCTTAGATGGAATAGTGAGAAAACAAATAGATACAAAACTGCTATTCCTTAGAGCGAAAAATAATTGTTCCTTAGAGGGAACAACAACTGTTCCTTAAAGGGAACAATGAGAAAACAAATACACACGAAACTGTTGTTGCTTAGAGGGAACAACAGTTGTTCCTTAAAGGGAACAACAAGAAAACAAATACACGCAAAACTGCTGTTCCTTAAAGGGAACAACAACTATTCCTTAGAGGGAACAACAACTATTCTTTAAAGGGAAAAACACGAAAAGAAAGAAGTGAAAATTGTTCGCAAAATTGCTATTCCTTAGAGGGAACAATGTCTGTTCTTTGGAGGGAACAACAACTGTTCCTTAAAGGGAACAACAAGAAAAATCTCATACCAAATTGCTGTGTTTTATAAGGGACAACAACTATTCCTTAGAGGGAACAACAGATGTTCCTTAAAGGGAACAACAAAGGAAAAAAAGAACTTATATACAATTTATACAAGAAAATTCAATCAAATAGAAAAGAAAATTTATATACAAATTTCAAAAACGAATGAATTATTCACTGGGTTGATGCTATGGACGGGTTTCCCTCCACAACAAGAATTTGTATAGTGGAATCTCCCCGTAATTGTTGGCAAAAAGACTCCTTGGTAAGCGGTTTGTGATAGAGTTGTACTCAATGTCCATTCACTTTAAAAGTGTAGCCAGACCCATCAATGGTGGCTAATGTGAGGGTGCCATTATCATGCACCTCTTGTATCTCATAGGGCCCTAACCATATGGTCAGGAGTTTTCCTAGCAAATCCTAGAACCTAGAATCATACAGGAGTGCCCAATCTCCTTCGTGGAAGATCTTCTTCTTGATAAGGGCATCATGCCATTTCGCTCTTTGTTGTTGGATTAGTGGAGTGTGCTGAAGAGATGATAACTGGATTTCATCCAATTCATTGATTTGATGTAGCCTATTAATCTCTGCTTCATTTAAGTCCAAGCCTACCTCTTGAGCTATCCTCAATGTCTAGATTTCAAATTTGATTGAGAAGATAGGTTCTTTGCCAAACACTAGCTAATATGGGGAATATCCGTTGGTATTTCTCCATGTTGTGCAGTATGCCCACAGAGCTTTTGGAAATCGGGTCACCTAGTCACGTCTATGTGATGCAACTATCTTTGCGAGTATTGCCTCAATTACTTTATTGGTGCTTTCTACCTGGACATTTTCCTGCAGGTGGTATGGAGTTGTTATTTTGTGCATGATATGATGATTCTTTAATGCTGCAACAATCTTATGGCCTATAAATTGTGGACCTCCATTCGTGAGTATTTCTCTAGGCAAGCCATATCGCACAAATAGTTGGAAAAGAAAGTGGATCACTGAGTCCTCTGTTTCCCTTAGTAATGCTTCTGCCTCCACCCATTTAGTCACATATTCTGTTGCGACTAATATGTATGTCTTTTGATTATATGATGGGTTTATTGGATCAATGAAATCTAACGCCCATCGTTCAAAAGGTTCAATGACTAATTGCGGATACAAGGGAATCTCATCATGCTACCCAGGGCATCCCATTCCTTGGAAACTGCCACATTCCTGGATGAACTCTTTGGCATCTTTAAAAATGGTGGGCCAATATTAGCCCATCTGCAAGACTTTGTGACTAGTCCTATAGTTTGCAAAATGACCACCACAAGGCCCATCATGGCAAACTTTCAGGATGTCAAAGACTTCATCTTCCCTGACACATCTTTGAATGTGCATATCGGCCCCTATATGAAATAAATATCCTCCAATCCAAGAGAACCGAGTGCTACGTTGTACTATTTGTTTTCTTTCATTAGGCATTAGGTGCTTGGGTAATTTTCCCATTGCTAGGTAGTTTGCAACATTTGCGTAGCATGGTGTTTTCACAGTGACAACGAATAAGTGTTCATCAAGGAACTGGTCTTCTACTGCTGCCGAGTCGTCTGTCTTTGGAATTCGTGAAAGGAAGTCTGCTACTGGATTTTCTTTTCCTGGTCGATCTTTGATAGTTATGTCAAATTCCTGCAAAAGGATCAACCATCTTATCACTCTTCCATTTGTAACAGGTTTATTAGCTAGATATTTAATAGCAGAGTGATCAATATACAAAGCCACAGGGTATCCTGTTATATAATGTCTGAATTTATTGATAGCATAGATTATAGCCAAAATTCTTTTTCAGTCATAGTATAATTCAATTCAGTAGGAGATAGATTTTTGCTGATAATATATTGCATATGGATTTTTATCTTCCTCGTGGATGAGAACTGCTCCAATGGCCATGTCTGAAGCGTTGGATGAAATCTGGAATGGCAAATCCCAGTTTGGGCCCCATAATACTGGGGCTATTGATACAAGCTGTTTTAAATCTTCAAAAGTAATGTCACATTTGTTAGTCCAAATGAAATTGATATTTCCTATTAATACATATAATGGTGCAGCAATTTGAGAAAAATTCTTTATAAATCTTCTATAATTGTTGGTTCCCCATAATACTAGTGATTACCCCATTACTATTGTAGTTGTACCCCTTATTAATATTGTTGTGCCCCTATTGTGCCCATATTGTTACTATTGTGCCCCATAGAAGCCCACTATTGTTATTATTGTGCCCTTACATTATTATTGTTAGGTAGGCTCTGATTATGTTATGAACCCCTTAGACTCCTATATATATAGAAAGGAGGTCTTTCCTTTGTATTCATCCAATAATTGTTCATTTATGTAATGTAAGGAGGTTTCCCCCTCCGAAAAGGCTGAATTCTAAGGCGTTGATCTATCTTTTCTATCTTTTCTTGAGTTGGTTTCATAACATTTGGTATCAAAGCTTTGGATTCTAGGGTTTCGCTGCTCCAAACAGGTCATCGTGGCATTTTCGCTAATAACGTTTTTTCAGCGATTTTTCAGAAGTTGAAAAAAAACCCTATTTGAGAAGACATCGCGCTAACTCTCGGGTCGGAATTTCAGAGCATTTGGTGCTATAATTGAGGAGATATGATTTTAGGAAGTTGGTCTTTTTGCAGACTCCTAAATTACATTCCAAATAGGTGACCTGGGGAAAATCGTCATAACTTTTTCTCTGAGCATTGGATTGAAATTTCGTAAAAAGGTGCAAAAAGAGGGCAGACTGTAGCTTCTTCTATATATTTTTCAGAGTCAGAGGTTGAAACAGTGACTCGTGGAACGTCGTACAAGTTTGCTCTACCAAATTAGTCTATAATCATGTCACTGTGGGAGATTTGGCATAACTCTTCATTTGAGAATCCAATTGGGGTCATAATGGTGGCATTGGAAAGAGGACACAGAGGGCTACCACAGGTCACAATTTCAGAATTGGATGATCCAAAATCACAGAGATACATTAGAGGCAATATTGAGCTCCTAAAAAGTGAAAAAAGGTGTGTATATTTTTTAAATGTTTGCTTAAGCTTGGTTTGAAAATTTATTTTGAAGGAATTCAAAGGGCATAGTGAAGCATTATTATCAATAATTGATGCCCTGGAAAAAGAAAATGGAAACACCTAGTAGGCGACCTGAAAGCTCTAGCATGACTCATGAAGAAGAGGAAGAAATGCAACATGATATATCAAAATTACGAGACCAAGTGCAACAAGTGTCACTTGCACAAAAAGGAACAGAATCTAA
>APFE031676485.1:28378-39042 GCA_000404065.3 Pinus taeda | reverse complement strand
TGTTATGTAGGCTCTGATTATATAATGAGCCCTTAGACTCCTATATATAGAAAGGAGGCCTTTTCATTTGTATCATCCCAAGAATTGTTCATTTATGTAATGTAAAGGAGGTTTCCCCCTCGAAGAGGCTGAATTCTAAGGCGTTGATCTATCTTTTCTATCTTTTCTTGAGATGGTTTCATAACAATAATAGCCAGAAAATAGCAAGAAACTACGTACCTCAGTTTGTGTGGAAGGGGCAGGTATTAAAAGAATGATCTGAATTTTTGCTGGATCTACCTGGATTCCAGCTGCTGAGATATAGTGATCTAAGATGAGGCCCTCAGTCATCATCATGTGGCATTTTCAATGGCTTAAACAGATCTTGGTAGCAATGCATCTTTGCAGAACTTTCTCTAATGATTGTAATGCCGGCTCGAAGTCATCTCCATAAGGTGTTAAGTCATCCATGTACACCTCTAGCCCTTCATTTATCAAATCTAAAAAAATGTTGAGTATAGCCCTTTGGAATATGGTAGGTGCATTGCACAACCCAAAAGATAAGACCCTATAAGAAAATGTCCCCCAAGGGCAGGTAAAGGTAGTCTTATCTTGGTCTTCAAGGGCTATTTGAATTTGATTGTAGCCGCTGAATCCATCTAGAAAAGAAAAGGATTTTTTCCCTGCCAATGTGTCCAAGACCTGGTCAATGAACGGAAGGGGAAAAAGGTCTTTTTGGGTTGCTTTATTAAGCTCTCTATAGTCAACACATATATTCCACTTTCCATTCTTTTTAGGCACCACTACTAAAGGAGAGACCCATTCTCTGTCAGATATAGGGTAGATGAAATTTATATCTAATACTTTTTGTAGTTCAGCTTTAACAATATCTTTAAGGTGAGGGTATCTCCGTTGAGGTTGTCAAATGGGCCTAGCATCTTTCTTTGTATAGATGTGGTGCATGCATAATAGGGGATCAATCCCTTTCATGTCCAGGTAATCCCATGCGAAGGCCTCTTTATATTTTCTCAGAAGTTGAACAAGCTTCTGCTCGTGGTTAGAAGTCAGGCTTTTGTTAATAGTTAAAGTTTTTCCTTGTTCAATTTCTATGGTTTTGCTGTTATAAACATAGGTTGTTGGTATTGACTGGTCGTTAATATCTTTTAAGAGATCTACTTCTATTTCATTATCGAGAGCTGCTTCGATCATATGACATTTTGGATGGGATACAACATCTGGTTGGTTAATGTAAGTGTTAATGATGTCATCTTTTGTTTGATCCTTGAATTTGAGAGCATCTTCTATAATTAGCGGAGATCTAATGTTTTCAGTTAGATATGATACAGGTTGTTTTCTGGTTTTTATTATTGTTAAACTTGGCTGAGTTGGAGGATATAAGGCTAAATTCTTCACATTGCTTCCTCTTGCTATAGTCATGCTGCCTGTTCGACAACTTATGTAAGCATCCGTAGTTTCTAGCCAAGGTCTACCTAGAATTAGGGGATGTTCATTGATTTGGTTTCTAAGATTGATGATCCAAAAGTCTGCTTGGTATTCCCAAGAGTCTACAGACACCATTACATCCTATAATGTGCCTTCTGGTTTGACTACCAATCGGTCAACGAATTCCAACAAGGTTGTGGTTGGGTCCAAGGATGTAATGCCAAGCTTTTGACAAGTTGTTGTCATAAGAATATTTATTGCTGATCCTAAATCGAATAATGCATTGGGAAAGGAGCATCCATTTATTTGCACAATGACTATAGGGTTTCCTGGGTCCCCATATTTTACAGGTGTTTCTTTGCTTGATAGTAAATCAGATAAGGTGCCGACTACATGGACAATTGGGGTTGTTTTTATTTTCCTCTTCAGATTTTTTATACACAATTCCTTAATAGTTTTTGCATAAATTGGAATGTAATGAATAGCTTGGAGGAGAAGAGGTGATCATTTGATCATGAGTTTTTTGTTTAACCATGTTCTCCACTTGTGGTGCTTGTTCTACAGGTAATGGATCTTCAATTTGTATATTTTTATCCCTCTTCGATTCTATTATTCGTCCAGAACTTAATTGAAGCTCATTGCACTCCCTTAACTCGGTTTTTGGCTTTGGTCCTTCAATAATTTTCATAGACTGAACCGGTCTTTTGTTGGGGTTCGGGTTGGGTTGGGCTGGGAGCTATGGTCGTAGGTTGGTCTGAGGATTTTGTTGCAATGTGTAGGGTGCTGGCAGTGTAGGTTGAGGTAGGGGGATTTTTCCTGCTGGTTGGTTTGTAGGTCTTTGCCAGCTTGACTGCCAGTTTTGGTTCTATGAAGTGGAGGGTGACCATTGAGATTGATATGCATTATTCTACCAGAATGGTGGGAAGTAAGAGGAATTTGGCCAATTGTTATTTTGATTTGATTGGTTGGGCCAAGGTGGCATAGAGAATGGTTGTTGTGACCAATTGGAAAAAGGTGGTTGGTTCTGCCACATAGCTCCTAGGTATTGTTGTGAATTATATTACGAGGGTTGAAAGAAAGAAGATGGATCAGTAGGCGTACCTGTTTGTCGTGGCTGCCATTGGTGACGCTAATATAGCAGGTACACTGGTTCTGTTTCTTCCTCTGCCTCCTTATAGACTTATTTTCACCCTAAGAGTGATGGGCAACTTTCTATGGCATGATCTTTAGTACATATGGCATAGGTTTGCACCATGTCCAACAGGCATTCTTTGTGACTATGCTTCTTCCTGCATCTAGGACAGAATATCACCAAGTTTTTTTCTGCTTCAGCCTCCTTTTGCTTGGCTTGCATAATGTCTAGTTGCGTTGTCGAGTTCCCTACCTCCAATAGAGATTTTGTTGTCCCTGGAGGTCATGTTGCGTTCTGCTGGTTTCAATCTTGTACTGACTCTTGAGCACCTGATACACAATTTTATAATGTCAGCATACTCTTCTTGATATATATCACCTTTACCCATAATATTTAATGTCTCTATCCATTGTTCTTTCATCCCTTTAATTAGTGTAGTTTTTAGTACATTATCAGGCAAAGGTAGAGTTGCATAGGCAGATTGCTGGAGGTTATATTAAAATCATTCCACAGATTCTTCTAACATTTCACTGGGTCTTCCTACCATTTGGAATATTTCATCTTTCGATTCTCTAGATCTGCAATAGTCTTGATATTTTTTAAAGAAAGCAGTTTTCATTTGATCCCCATAATTTATTGTACCCCCACTTGATCCCATAAACCAACGCAAGGCTGCTCCTTTTAATGTAGAGGGAAACAACTTTAGTTTTTGGGGGTCGATGGTATAATCATAACCCCGACATAATACATGAAATTCAAACATAAATGTATCTGGATCTTCTGATGTCATTCCATGAAAGGTGGGAATATTTTGGAAAGGGATAGATTTCATGGGTGCGTTGACATCTGTGTCAACGATGGGATACTGCAATGTAGAGGTATGGGGTACTTGTGGGTTGTTGGCCATTTGATCAAATATATGCTAGTACCCTTCCGGGATCTCTAGAGAGTTGTTCCTAGGATGGTTAGAAGGAGTGGGATTGATCTTAACAACACTCCCTCGATTTGGGATACTGGGTGTTCCTTGTTGAATTACTACCTGAGGGGATCTTGGCTCCTTTGATTCTCCTATTTCTCCTCCTCCTTCACAAATATTACAATAATTCCCTTCTTGTGAGGAAATTGGGCGCGAATTTTCAATCTCTTGAAAACTATGCTCAGTCCCTACAGTTTTGCTGTGGACCTCAACGTAGGCTATAGATGGTGAGCCTGTGGCTCGAAGGGAGATAGTAGGTTGCCTGGAAGAAACATTTCTGGGACCTACTGATGGCTGAGATTTAGCTTTCTTTAAGATGCCATCTATGAAAGTTGATCGTCCAAGGGTCACCGGTCCCTTAGATCTATTGGGTTTGAGTAGTAGAATTGGATTGTTTTCGGGTTTTTTATTCTTAGTCATTCATGCAAACAATTCAAATGTTTATCTCTACCCTAAGTTCCTAACAATTCTACTGGAAAGCGGGCAGGGGAGAAAGAATTTTACATGCTCCGTACGCAAGTTCTTACCTTTTGTTTTTAATACCCAGTTCTCTCTCAATAGACAAGCAACAAATACCTACTTCAGTTTTCTGTAATTGTGCTGAAAATCGGGCGAAGGAGTAAGCACTTTAATTACTCGTTATGTAGGTTCTTACCTTCCGTTTTCAATACGCAATTCTTCTTCAACAACAATCATCAGATGTACATTACTCTTTAGAAATGGCTACACTCTCCCCAGCAATGGCGCCAAAATGTTGATCGATAAAAGATGCCTTTTAAAACTCCTAATTATCCTCACATTAATTATCAATTTGGGCAAGTCTTCTTATTTCAAGAGTGTACACAGTGTGTGGCTATTATTTACTCAGATAATAATGTTTCTAAATTGCAGTACAGATCTTTAAATACAAGAGTAAACTAATGCATCTAGTAAATTCCAATTGTAATTAAAGAAAACTAAATCTTTTAACAAAATCAAATCTTACATTCATCAAAGTAACAACAACATCAGTTGAGATTACAGTAGTGATAACTCATCCCTCTTTAACTAATTTAATCTAAATCAAACCCAATCCTCAATAATTAATCTAAACAGCAAATGAATATTAATATGAGAGTTTCAACAACAATAGTTAATACTCTTTACATTTGATTATATCAAGCGAAATATTTATCTAAGAAACTGGATCTGAAATGAAAGCAAACTAAATCAATGACAATCCTGCAAATTATATAAAGTAAAGAGATTCTGTCAACACTGGAAAATAATAAAAAATACAGCAATAAAATCACAGAAAGCGAGAATACTATCAAACCATCACACTTGCGAGAATTGGAAATGTATGACACAAGAAGAGAAATTGAATCCACCAGAGGCCGGGCCCTTAGCCGCTAGCGAAACATTGCTAAGTTACTTCAGGGGACGCGAGGGAACATCAACTTTCTTATATATTAATCATCAAACTGAATGAGAATTACAATATATTTGTGTTCTTCTCAACAACGAGAGTCTGTGATTACAATTACGATTACCATAATACAAAAGTTCCTCCTCCCCTTTCTTCTTACAAAACATCTCCTTTTATAATTGGAAAGGGTAAAAAGATGAATGATAAATGCGATCCCCGAGGATTTTTCGATCCTGATGGATTCGCAATAGTTTTCCATCTTTAGACATCATTTTCTTTCCTGCACTGATCCTACTGATTTGCTTTTGGCCATATCTGCAACCACCGCGTTCCTTCCTTAGCTTGCCGATTCTTGCTGTTCCTTCTTAGGGAAATTTTTTTGTCCCTTTTGTTGTTTTCTTGCATAAAGTAAGGTAATTATTAGCTAAGTTGTAACTGCAGATAATTTCTTCATTTCTTACCGTAATTCCTTAATAAATTAGTACATTGGGATATATAAAGGATAAGAATAAAGGAAAAGGATGATGAGTTTAATAGTAAATGCATACCTTTTCCATGACCCAACACAACCATGGAAAAGTATAAATATAGGATACCTAAGAAGAGGTCTCACTACACAAGAGAAACAAATTCTTGAGAGAACATGAATCCAAGGGAGAGTTGCAACTAATAGAAAAAGGACGAGTTTCATACGTTTTGGATTTCTGAGTTAAAGCTAGGTTGAGTTATCTGTCTAAGAGGATGCAGGTTGTTGAAAGTCATCTGTCCATTTTTTGAAGTCAAGTTCGATTTTTTTTAATAGGATGACATGGCCAAAGCCCTAAATCTCTATGGACGTAGGCCGAAAGGCCTTAGGTAGCTATAGGAAGCAAGGAAAAAGAGTTGAATTTTTTTATTTATTAGTAGAGAGCTACTTGTAGGGGCCGATACTTTTTACAAACCTTAAAAGAGTCATCCAAAGTGATAAAAGATGACCAAATAATCCTATGATTAGGGCACTGGCCTAGGAAGAGGCTAAAAAGGCCCAAACTTGTTGTTTGTTCAATTTAGTGTGTCATAAATTGCTATATAAATTGTCAATCTGGGAGTCGTAAACTGCTGAAGTGAAGTGCACTATATATGCAAGATAACTGATTTCTTACTTCTTTGTTGTTTTTGATTTTTTGGTTTGTTTTTGGGTTTATCTTCTGGTTGATTCCCTAATGTGAGATGGAAATTCTAAAAATCAAGTATGGATATAAGTGTTCAAGGCAATGGTGACCTTTAAAATAATTTCCAAACTTTGAAGTTTTCAAAAAGGTTTTCAAACTTGCAATGATGAAATCAATTACTAAGAGAAAATAAAATTGTACATAAATTCTAATTAAACCAAACAGTGAGCTAGTGACTATGAAAACCAGTATCCTTGCTTTTGTGTAAAAAGAAAACTGAACTCAAAGCAATTCAAAAACTGTAAGCAAAGTAAACTAAATCATATTACATCAACTCATATTCTGACCCCTCACCATTCGACTCGCTCTGGCTATAGGAGGTAATCATAAAAAAATTGAGTAATCTGATATCTAAATTGCATAAAAAGAAACTAAGATCAAACTACGCATTCATACTTCAATTCCTCACCATTCGACTCGCTCTGGCCATCGGAGGTAACTGAAAATGACATGAGTAATCTAATCACTAACTTGCAAAAAAAAAACTAATATCAAACTATGCATTCATACTTCAATCCCTCACCATTTGACTCGCTCTGGTTATAGGAGGTAACTGAAAATGACATGAGTAGTCTAATATCTATCTTGCAGAAAAGTAAATGAACAAAACAAAACTGAAAGAAATAAACAGTGTTGGAATTAGGACTAAGAAAATAAATCAGCAGAAGGACAAGATAATTCCATCATGTCATTAGTCATTAAAAAGCTATGTGCACTTGCTTGGGCTATCTATTAGAACCTGAAATAAAGACACTGATCAGTTAACAATCATTAGAAAGCATAAAAGAAACTATGGACAACAATCAACACGAATACCATAATCAATGTAATATATACAAGCAAACGATTATGGCATCAGAAACATAAATGAAGAAAGCATGAAACTGTACAATAATTACAGAACCTTGGTGTATAGGGGCTCTCTGCAACCTCGGCCAATCAAAAATCAACCACGAATTGAGCTTAACAACAATGTCTTCTCATGTATTAAAATGCAGTCATAATATAAGGATTAAGTCACGGCACAGTGGCTCGTAAAAGAGTCAAAATTACATACAAAAAGCTAGTTGCTATGCATATGAGAATTCTTTATTTATAATAGGAAATGACACAACTACTTCCTAAAATCTGCGCTGATAAACAGACACGTGAATGACCACGCCTGGAAATCTAGAAATATGGTAGCCGTGAAAATTAAATCCAAGGAGGGTGGCTATTAGATTTGGTTCACGAAGCAGTCCATAGGTGTTAGCACACCTCTTGGGATTTAGGAATTTTCCACGCAAGTCTTCACGTGGTGAAAAAGAGAGTTCTGCCACCGTAAAACTCTTAGGTTGACCATCGCATGACTATCTTTGAGCACGGTCTTCTGTGAGTGATTCGGCTAAACCAAGGGGACACGTTCCATATCCAAATCATTTGCAACTTTCCCATGTGGCTGGATTCTCCAGTAGACACTTGTAACATAGACTTCAACAAAAAGGCCGCGGAAAGTTGAGCTGGTTGCGAAAAATGACAAGATTCCACAGCCGACTGAGCAAAAATCTAAATGAAACAGAAGTCATAAGACATAGTTAGGAAACCATTTTATATGCTCTTTTTAAACTAATATGAAATGATTTGACAGCTTGGAGGTTTAGGTAACTAGAAAAAAAGGCTAAAAATGTGTATAGGGAAGATGCAAGATTGGGACTCAACATACCCCCACTGTGAAGGTGTTGCATGTCCTCATGCAACCAAAATTTTAGTCATCCCCCTTTAATCTATGTATTCTGAAGCCTCTGCTAGTACATCCAGTCCTCTTCTCTTCTTTCTTGGTGCTACCACCATCCTGGGTTTCCTTATCAAACATATGAATTTGAGATTGATTAATTCCCTGCTCAATTTTCTGCACTTTTTATTTAATTTCTTGTTCTTTTTCTGCCATAGTCCCAAATGTAGCATAGTATTATCATGAATTATTTTGTCCACTTTGCTTTGTTCCTTTAATGCTTCATTTTCCTGTTTAATGTGCCTGTTTAAAACCTCCAGTTCAAACACTTCTTGCTTCAAGGATTGGACTTGTGCATCTTGTGTTATATGAGGTAGAGTTGATGATGTGCTCGGGCCTGCAGCTGTCTTCTCTAAGGATTCAAGGTAATCATACACCTCTTGCTGTCTTGGATCTATTTCGGGTGTTTTCCTTGGGCTGACTTCAAAGTCTTGTTGAGGAGGAGTACTGTCTTCTAATTCTGGCCAAGAAGGACTTACATCAACATCTGGAGGACTGGTTTCAATATTTGGCAGAGGATGAGGTGGACTATGGCCAACTGGATGTTTCTCGGGTGTTTCCCCACCTAAGTCGATGAAGTGGGGTTCTTTTACTTGTGTTTTCCTCCACTTTCCTCTAAGCCTGCTGCTTCTTCTTAAATACTGTGGGCTAGTACTCTCTTCTTCCATGCTTTGTTTTCCTTTTTCTTTCTTCTTAGCTGTAGCAGCTTGCTTTCAAAGATGCACTAGTCTTTTAGACAACACTTGATAGTCTTCTTCTATAGATGGCTCTAGTGATTGGTAGACATCTTCTATGTTCCTTTTTCCTTTCAATTTTCTCAATTTTCTATCCTTAGTTCTTTCCTCCTCTTTTTGACCAACTCCTTTAGTTTTGCTAATAGGAGAGTCTTGGATTATGGCACTTTTTTCTTTTCTCCTACTCCTTCTTGATGCCTTTGGTGTACTGATTTCAGGTGCCTCAGATGGCTCTTAAAAGTAGTTTCCTACTAGAAACCGTTCCCAGGTATCTTTGTTTTTCTTCAATTGATCTTCAATCAGAATCCTCACAAGTCCATGATGATATAAATGAGGTTCTGTGTCCCCTATGTTCTTTTGGACTGTGGTGGTCATCTTTTTCAAGCTCAGCCATAAGAAATAGGGCAGATTAAGGGTTTGGTTCTCTAAGAAGTTCATCAATAACCTAGTATGATACATGTACATTGCCCCAAATCGGCCTTCACAAGTGATAAACTTTTGAATGATTAACAGTAAGCTGGCCCACTCTTCTTTTAATGCATGAATAGGAATTCCTTTGTAGTAACATCCATACCTGGGTTACGTAATATAATTCTCCATGCTTACTCGTCCAAACTTTTGTTTTTAAACCAACGCTCACCTTCCTGGGGCAAGTCTGTAGCAATTGCTATTGAGGCTTCAGTGACCGTGAACTTAAGGTCTCCAATCTCCACCACCGGGTTGTTGAAAGACCTTGCAAAGACTTTTGTTACTTCCTTACTGTGGCCCTTAAATTTTTGAATGAAGCGGAACCATTTAGCCTTCTTCAACAAATATTTTACTTGAGGGTATCCTTCTAAGAACTTAGGCCCTTTCGGTTCTGCCCTCAGTAACCGTCCCATCCTTTCCTCTGTTTGAAATTCAACTGAAATTCAACCGTGTGTGAGGGTTTAACAGAGGTAAGATGGCTAGGTTACAGGGTTTATGGAAAAACAGTGGCCGAAAATGGAAGATGGATAACGGGTAACGAGAGTGTTCAGGAACTGTAAGTGGAAATAGAGGATGAGCAGCCGAGGTGAGTTCAAAAAATGGAGTGGAGACGTATGTGAACGAGGTGTGGCTTTAACAAAATGGTAGGGTAGTGAAGTGGAGTCAAAATTTTTGAATTGAACGGCTGTGTAAGAGATGTTACATGTTGATGAAATGGCTGCGAAAAGTAAGGTGGAGAGGAGCCGTAATTAAATGGGTCACATCTCATAAGTACAAGTGGAGTGTGAAAGTGCAGTCATCTACGAGTTAAACCCGAAAATTAATCATGAGACTGTTGGGAATAAATGCATGGTTCATGGAGTAAGGTCGTGGAATGATAATGGAGCTATTGTGGTAATCATTGCATATAGTGGAGATTTAAGGTTTAATAACTATGCAAAATTGTGCCTTTGATTTCTATTTGAAAGAAATTTTTACTCATACCTTGGAATCCTTGTCATTTGTTATCCATTAGCCCTTAATCAACTGCTCCTTATTGATGTCTGTAGATGCTCCATGTACATGTCTTCATAGCCTATGCTCAGTCATACCTACATTTTCATGATTATTGCAATAACATCTTGACTGTAAATTTGAAAAACAGATTGGTGGTTGCGGAAACTGCTTCTAGCTGCGGAAATTGATTCCAGCTGCGGAAACTGGCACAACAACCACTTGGCTGAATAGAGATAGTTAGATAATAACTATATGAATGGAAATGGTCATGAAAAATACTTTTATTGATGAAATGGATAAAATGGAGTGAGATGAAGTTGAGTGGAGTGAAATGAAATTGAAATGGAGTGGGAAGGAAATGAAGTGAAGCGGAAATGGGAAAGAAAGAGAGATTTTTTTTTGGAAAATATAGAGTGTTAGGTGTCCTTGATATTCACTCTACATTTTCTGTATAAGACTTCCAATCAGTGATTGGTTTTTAGGCTTATACAAATATTTTTTTTTCAACAGAAAAGAACAAAGGCTAGGCTGGTGGAGAAGAAGGAT
>APFE031676485.1:0-26383 GCA_000404065.3 Pinus taeda | reverse complement strand
TTACATAATCCAAAAGGAAGCACTCGGTAAGCAAAATTTCCCCATGGACAGGTGAATGTGGTCTTATCTTGATCTTCAGGTGCCACCTGAATTTGATTATAGCCACTAAAACCATCCAAACATGAAAAGTACTTTTTGCTTACTAGAGTATCTAATACTTGATCGATAAAGGGTAAAGAAAAGTGATCCTTCAAAGTTGCTTTATTCAATTCCCTATAATCAATGCATACCCTCCATTTACCATTCTTTTTAGGTACTATAACCAAAGGAGAAACCCATCGGCTATCTGAAATTGGATAAATGAAGTTTACATTGAGTAGTTTTTGGAGATCTTCTTTCACTATCTCCCTAAGGTTTGGATTCATCCTTCTCTGAGGTTGTCTGATTGGTCTACTGTTTTCCTCGATGTAGATGTGATGAATGCAAGTCTTAGGGTCAATATCTTTCATATCAGTATACTCCCATGCAAATGCAGTAGAATGTTTTTGCAAGATTTTGGTTAGCTCTTCCTGTTGTGATTTTTCCAAGTTTTTGTTGATATTCAATGTTCTACCTGGAAAGATCTCAGTGGCGGAACTACCAAACTCTTCCATAGAGTAAAGAGACATTTGTCTATATGATAGATACTCAATGTCAGAATCTAACTGAAATTGTGTGTGGTCATATTCTGAAGATGTTTCAAAGTTTTCTAATGTGTTCAGAATTTGACTATCTTCATTGATTTCAGAAATGGTAAAGATAGGTTGTATAGTGTCCTCATCATCGACCCATTCATTATCTCCTACTTCTGTAACTGCTTTTGCTGGAGGATACAGATTGAATTTATTTGTCGAATTACCATCAGAAATATACATATCCCCAGATCTACAACTGATAAAAGAATCAGCTGTGGCTAGCCAAGGTCTTCCTAAGATGAGTGGGTGCCCTCCTAGATTACTCTTGAGAGTTAACATCATGAAATCCACTGGATATTCCGAAGAATCTAAGGAGACAGAAATGTCTTCTAATACACCATCTGATTTGATAATTGATCGATTTGCAAGTTGCAGTAGAGTAGATGTAAAAAGAAGATTAGGAAGTTTTAGCTGTTTCATAGTCTGTCTACTCATAATGTTGATAGCAGCCCCTAAATCAATCAAAGTACTTGGAATTTATACCCCATTGATATATGTTTTGACAATTGGACTACCAAGATCTACATACTTCTGCATGGTAATTTTTCCCATCATGATATCTGCAAGTTTTCCTACCAGGTGGATTCTTCTTGTATCTCTTGGTTTCCTTCCTGTTCTTTTGAGACTCAACTCCTTTATTTTTTTTGCTAGAATAGGAATCTCTCTAATGGCTTGTAACAAGGGAATCTTGATACAGACATTCTTTAATTCATCTAGAAAATCATAGTCAGGCAACAAGATTTGTTTTTCCACTCCTTTATCAATTTTTAATCTTTCAGGAAAAGGAGGTGTGGATGAAGATGCAGGTTGCTCAACTAGAGGAGTTGTGGGGGTTAACTCTTTTTCTTTTTCTTCTTGAGTGCTTGGGTTTTGAAGAGATGCTTCAGAATCTTTATTGGCTTTAAGAGATTCTTCCTCAGAAATGCTTTGCTTTTGAGCATCTATAGAAGGCTTGTCTAAAACTCTACCAGATTTGAGTTGTACATCATTGAGAGGAACAATCATATAGGTAGGAAATTTTTGTCCTTCTACCATGTAAGCATTTTGAGGGTTTTTATTATTGGGATTTGGCAATGGCTGGGAAGGTAGTTGATTTGTCTTTTGTTGGAATGAAAGCAAGAGTTGGGAATTTGGATTTTGTTGAGAAGGTTGTTGTTGTTGTGGAAATGGCAATGAAAGTTGTGGATTTTGATTTGGAAGTTGCGGAGCTTGTTGATTTTGAAAAGATGGAGGATATTAATAAAATTGAGCAAATCTCCCATAAGGATTTTGCATACCTTGTACCCATGATTGAAATGGATTTTGAGGTTGGGACTAAGGTTGTTGCCAAGGATTCCAATTTAGTGGGGGTTGAAAGTTCGTGGGGTTGTTAAACCCTTGATTTTGTTTCCTCTGCCAAGATCTCCTTGAAACAAAATAGAGAGACTCAATTGAATTTGGGTCTTCTTGAAAGACAACTTTGAGCCCAGGAATTAAAGGAAAATCCTTGGTCTCATGGCTTTCTGAACAAATCATACATGTTTCTACAACTTTTGCATCCAAGGGGCATTCCCTTAGAGCATGTTTCTTTCTATATTTTGGACAAAAGATGGCCAAAGCTTCAACTTCTACTTTCTGCTTGTTTTGTATCTTAAGGGTGTCTAGTTGCTCACTAAGACTCCCTAAAATATCAGTTTTGAACTCATCAAGAATGTTGCCAATCTCAGCCCTACTTACTGATCCAGTTGCAGATTTGTTTGCTCTAATGAGAGAAGGATCTCTAGGCCCTTTTCCCGTTTTAGATTTTCCCCTTGAGAGATGGACACATAGTTTTACTATATCATGAAGTGGAAGTTGAGATATATCTCCTTTCCCCATCATGTTAAAAATATCTATCCATTCATCTCTAATGGCTTTTAATAGAAGGGCTTTCAAGGTTTCCTCATCTAGGTTATTCATTTTTTCTCTTTTCAGGTTGTATTGAAATCTTTCAAGTAAATCCTCCAAGTTTTCGTCTTCTTTTCGCACCATTTTGAATACCTCATCCTTATGATTGGTGGGCATACAATAGTCTAGGTATCTATCCAAAAATGTTTGTTTCATATCATTCGAAGTCCTAATAGATTGAGTGACTAATCCCATGAACCATTTTATAGCAGCTCCCTTCAATGTTGAAGGAAACAATTTGAGTTTTTGAGAGTCTTCCATATAATCATAAGTTCGGCACATGACTTCAAACTCAAATAGAAATGTTTCAGGATCCTCACTTCACAACCCATAAAATTTTGGGAGGACAGATGGTGAGATATTTTTCATTGTTATTCGAGATTCCTCATCAACTATAGGAAATCCAAATGAGGTATCTCCATCCCTATTTCCCCCGTTGTTACCTCTACCTCCTCCATTGTTTCCTCCTCCTCTACCTCTACCTCTACCTCCTCCAAATCCGTTTACTACTTCCTCTGTCATGATAGTTTCCTCAAAGATTTCAGAGTCCTCTGGTTCTTCTACTAATGGCGAATGAGGAGGAATTTCTCCCTATTATTCTTCAGGTGATTCTACTTCCTCGATTACAATGTGTTTTCCTGTAGAAGTAAGGAAAGGGTCTTTTCCTAACTCAGATTTGGTGGATAGTGTGGGAGAGTCTCCTAATTCAGCTACTGCTTCTTGAATTCCAGGAATCCTAAGCCTAGGAGTGTGAGTTGGAGATGATGGAGGTGTATCTTGTATATACCTTGAAGTAGATGGAGTTGTAAAAATCGAACTCTTGGCCCTAGCTATAAATCTTCCCCTAGAATCTCTTGCTCTATGCATGTCATCTTTTTATTTTTCTTCAAGTCGGGCTAATAATTCTCTTTGTGATCTTCCAGATCACTCTAGGTGCAAGAAGAGAGCATACTCAAGATATTATTGAACAAATAACTCTCTTTTCTGATCCTTCAGGTCACACTAGGTGCAAGAGGAGAGCATACTTTGAGAAGTCATCAATTTTTACCTTCCTTGAAATTTTTTTGTTTTTTTTTTTAAGAAATTGGCTACCTAGTTTCACTTCCCCGACAATGGCGCCAAAATGTTTGGTCAATTTAGTGTGTCCTAAATTGCTATATAAATTGTGAATCCAGGAGTCGTAAACTGCTGAAGTGAAGTGCACTATATATGCAAGATAACCGATTTCTTACTTCTTTGTCGTTTTTTATTTTTGGTTGTTTTTGGGTTTATCTTCTTGTTGTTTCCCTAATGTGAGATGGCAATTCTAAAAATCAAGTATGGATATAAGTTTTCAAGGCAATGGTGACCTTTAAAATAATTTCCAAACTTCAAAGTTTTCAAAAAGGTTTTCAAACTTACAATGATGAAATCAATTACTAAGAGAAAATAAAAATGTACCTAAATTCTAATTAAACCAAACAGTGAGCTAGTGACTATGAAACCCAGTATCCTTGCTACTGTATAAAAAGAAAACTAAACTCAAAGCAATTCAAAAACTGTAAGCAAAGTAAACTAAATCATATTACATCAAATCATATTCTGACCCCTCACCATTTGACTCGCTCTGGCTATAGGAGGTGATCATAAAAAAATTGAGTAATATGATATCTAAATTGCATAAAATGAAACTAACATCAAACTACGCATTCATACTTCAATCCCTCACCATTCGACTCACTCTGGCTATAGGAGGTAACTGAAAATGACATGAGTAATCTAATCACTAACTTTGCAAAAAAAAAAAAAAAACTAATATCAAACTACGTATTCATACTTCAATCCCTCACCATTCGACTCACTCTGGCTATAGGAGGTAACTGAAAATGACATGAGTAGTCTAATATCTATCTTGTAGAAAATTAAATGAACAAAACAAAACTAAAAGAAATAAATAGTGATGGAATTAGAATTAAGAAAATAAATCAGCAGAAGGACAAGATAATTCCATCATGTCATTAGTCATTAAAAAGCTATGCGCACTTGCCTGGGCTGTCTATTAGAACCTGAAATAAAGACACTGATCAGTTAACAGTCATTAGAAAGCATAAAAGAAACTATGGAGAGCAATCAACATGAATACCATAAGCAGTGTAATATATACAAGCAAACGATTATGGCATCAGGAACGTAAATGAAGAAAGCATGAAACTATACAGTAATTATAGAACCTTGGTGTACAGGGGTCCTCTTCAACCTCGGCCAATCAGAAATCAACCACGAATTGAGCTTAAAAACAATGTCTTCTCATGTATTAAAATGCAGTCATAACTTAAGGATTAAGACACGGCATAGTGTCTCGTAAAATAGTCAAAATTACATACAAAAAGCTAGCTATATGCATATGAGAATGCTTTATTTATAACAGGAAATGACACAACTACTTCCTAAAATCTGCGCTGATAAATAGACACGTGAATAACCACGTCCGGAAATCTAGCAATATGGTAGCCGTGAAAATTAAATCCAAGGAGGGTAGCTGTTAGATTTGGTTCACGGAGCAGTCCACAGGTGTTAGCACGCCTCCTGGGATTTAGGAATTTTCCACGCAAGTCTTCACGTGGTGAAAAACAGAGTTCTGCCACCGTAAAACTCTTAGGTTGACCACCGCTTGACTGTCTTTGACCATGATCTTCTGTGAGTGATTCGGCTGAACCAAGGGGACACGTTCCATGTCCACATCATTTGAAACTTGCCCATGTGGCCGGATTCTCCAGTAGACACCTGTAACATAGAATTCAACAAAAAGGTTGCGGAAAGTTGAGCTGGCTACAGAAAGTGACAAGATTCTGCAGCTGACTGAACAAAAATCTAAATCAAACAACAGTCATAAGACATAGTTAGGAAACCATTTTATATGCTCTTTTTAAACTAATATGCAATGATTTGACAACTTGGAGGTTCAGGTAACTAGAAAAAAAGGCTAAAAAGGTGTATAGGGAAGATGCAAGTTTGGGACTCAACACTTTTGCCAAGTAATCCCATGAACCAGCGCACTGCTGCATCCTTGAGAGTAGAAGGGAATAGTTTCAACTTTTTCTCATCTTCTGCATAGTCATAGGTTTGACAGATAACAACAAACTCAAACAAAAAGGTGTCAGGATCTTCTGTAGTCAGACCATGGAAATGAGGGAGGGGAAAAGGGCTTATATTCTTCATTTTGGTGTCCCCATTGGTCTCATGAATGGGAAGGGTATCCTCTATTCTCTCTCCATTCCCGCTAGCATTTATGTGTTCAGCCATTGGGCCCAGAGGAGTGTTTTCTTATTCTTCTTCCCATATAGGTTCTTCAAATATGTTTGGTTGTTCACCTAAGGGTTCTTCTTGATCCCAGCCACCGAAGAAGAGAGAAGGTTGGCTATGTGAAGCAGTGGGGGTGTTTGGCAAGAATTTTCCTAAATTATCTCTATTCCTATGAGGCATGAAAGGAAATATTTTTGGTTTGTTTTTGTTTCTTTGTCCCCACGCCGATAGTACTTGCAAAACTGAATTGGTTGAGAAAAACAAATTGCAACTAACTGAAATGAACTTGCTGAAATGAAATTTGCAGAATTGAAGAGGAAAGTAAGGAAATGCAGAACTTGAAAGAAGAGAAATGACTAGTCTACTTTTGCTGAAATGAAATTTGCAAAATTGAAAAGGAAAGCAAGGAAATGCAAAACTGAAGGAAAAGAAAGGACTAGTCTACTTTTCCTGAAATAAACTATTAGCAGAATGTTGCAAGAAGAAATAGAAGAAAGCAGTAATCACAGAATACTCTGATGCTTCCCCAGCAACGACGCCAAAAAGTGGTGAGCACCAGTATTGCAGCAATAATGTTGCAACTCTTGGGATGCCTACTTTACTCTTATCAATCCAGTAGTTCATAACAAACTTGGAAGCAGCGGTGCTGTATGCACAAGTATTAGTTCTTACCGCAGGTTGTCACTTGGTCAGCCGACGTAAGATCACTAGGAGCTCAAGCCAACTTCTATGGATTCCAAAACAAGCTCTATATGTGATGAAAGGAGAGAAAGACTACTCTACAGATACTACTCTAACTACAAAAAGGAGAAAGACTGAAATGTAAAGCAAACCAAGTAAATCCTAATTAACCAACTAATCCTACTTTTGTAGAAAGCACTATGGGAACCATGAGAAGAAATCCTTTACCTACTCAAGGAAGTAAACAATATCTAACTAAACTATTTCTGGAAGTAAATGAGAAAAAAACATATTTTTGGATTTTTATGTATTTTTATGTGAATTTGTCATGCATGTGATTTATTTGTTTGTGAATGTGGTGGTGAATAGGTGGCATTAAAGGAAGGTTTTGGGACTTGAGAGGATGTAGGATGGTGTGGATGGGTCCTAGGAGGTCTCAAGTGGCCTTCTAGAGGCTTTTCCCACACTTGGCCTTGTAAAGGAAGCCTGCAGGAAAATCTATAGGAGGACACAGGAAATCTACAGGAGGGAAAACAACGTTCTACAAGAGGCCTACAGGAGGAGGCCAAGAGAAATTTTCACTATTTTTAAGGTGTGAGAGTGGGTGGAAAAGGTGGATGAAGGTTAGAATGAAGTGTTAGGGCACCTAGGGTCTACCAAGAAAAATTAGGAGAGAGAAAGGTGATTGGATTTTCTCAAGGAGAGAGGAAGAAATTCTATAGAAAAATGCAGGAAACTAAGGCAGAATTGAGGGGAGACTTGGGCGACCTCTAGGGCATGGATCAGATGGAGGATGGGATGGATGATAAGCTGAGATACTACTAGAAGATATCTAATATATAAACAACTGACAGTCAACCAATGAGATCAAGCAAACAATGAAATAAGTGCCTCTAGAAAAACAGAGTTCTGCATCAAACTAGTCTAAACTATGATCTATGAGAAGAAATGCTGAGAAATGCTGCAAGAAAGGAAAGCATGAAAGAAGAGTATTGAAAATAGAGAAGTGAGCATGATGAAGAAGTTTTGAAGAAAAACAAACTAGACTATTAACCAACCAAAAAGTTGCAAACACTAGAAGTCCTATGAATGAGGAAAATATGTGTTTTTGGGGCAGCAAGAGGGTCTTTGCCTCAAATCATGGTCCCAAAGGGATGAAGAGAGGCCAAGGCACTGTTGTTAGCCTTTTGAATCTTTTCTTTATCACTACTTAACCTGCTATAGGAAGCACAAATGGAAGCAAACTATTGAATCATCAAGAGCAACCTATTCTTAACCATGAAATAGATACATCTAACAACAACCTAATCTACAACTGAAATAAAAAATACAAATACAAGTAAAGAGGAGCTTGGCTGCTTGGATTGGGACCTAACCCAAGAACTTCAGCCCTCTAAGGTAACTCAGTTCTAGCTAAAAAAGGATTCCATCTTTATTTCCAAAACAATAACAAGATTACATGGAATTGTCAAAATAATAAGCTCAAAGTCGAGCAGAGTTTACATAAGAAAAAGTACAAAAGAAATTCAACAAAAATCCAACCCTAGTGAGGCCCTAGGCCTCTCTACTTATACAAATGAAGCTACCAATAGCTTCCTTAAAATCATGGAGGCTTAGTTCCCAAAACTCAAGATAATCATCTGTCATCGTCCACTTGCTCGGCTGCCTTCTAGTGCATGACTTGGCTACTTGTACTCCGAGATGAATAAAGGGGAATTCGAAGTGAGGATTAATAAATGAGGGGGATTCCCTCCTATAACTCCTATCCTTTCTCCAATTTGAGTTATTGCTGCCATTTTTCCACTGGATCCTTGACTTTGACCTCAAAATTCATCAATAATCTGCATTAAACACATATTAGACCACATGGCATCATAACTAACTCAACTCACTCTATAAGCATAAATATAATTAGAAAATCATACAATAAGCTAAGAGAATGGTTCATTTGACTAGTTTAGGAGGTAAAATGAGCCCATATAATTACCCATTTATGAGGCTCATCATTTGGTCCAGATGTTAATGACAAACCATTAGAAGGTGGAGTTCCACCTTTTTACATTAGCCTTAGCATCCATGAAAAAATTCTACACAATGAAATGTTGGATTCTGGGGCCTCCCACAATTTAATCCCAAATTAGTAATGGAGAAATTGAACCTAGACATTACAAGGCCTTACAAAGACTTATTCTCATTTTCCTCTACTCAAGTAAAGTGTCAAGGATTGATTAAAGACCTGTGTGTTACTTTAGTCCAATATCCTACCAAAATCATTCTTATGGATATTGTAGTTGCTAACATCCCACCAAAGTATGACATGCTGTTATCCAGATCAAAAGGAGCCAAAATTTAGGGATCTTTACAACTAGATATGTCATATGCAACAATTTCTGTTTTTGGACAACCTAAGAAACTATACCGATAAAAATTAATGAAATATATGGTAAGTAGCCAAGATCGGCCTCAAAAATTTCCTATCTACTCCATGCACTTAGATATTGATTCTTTTATCTTCTATGTTGATCAAACACAAGAAAAACGTTTAGATATTATTGATACATAACCAAAAGAAATTGCAGTTTCTACACAAAATAAAACTAATCAAACTACATAACTATTCAATGAACAAGAAGGTCAAATTGCTGTGAATGATGAAAAGTTTGTTGCACCAGATAGTGAAAACTATGATCATGAGATATTATGGCATTTAGAATTTGATGGATCAGTCAATAGATTAGGAGTAGGAGCAGGAGTGTGGATATATAATTTGGAAAATAATTACTCATAAGGCAATGCATATAGATTGAATTTTAAATGTACTAATAATATAACTGAGTATGAAGCATTAATTTTAGGTCTTAAGTTAGTTAGGAATCTAGGAGCTAAAAGGGTTTCTATCATGGGATACTCTGAACTAATTGTAAAACATATTGATGATGTGTATATGACAAGGGACCCTAACTAAGTTGTTATAGAGACACTATTGTATAAATACTTAATACTTTCCTAGAAACCAAGCTTGCAGTAATCCGTAGAAAACATAACATGCAAGCCCATAGTTTAGAAATGTTTTCTAGCACTTATAAATTACCCTTCCGACCTAACTATCAGTACACTGCTAAAGTTAGGCACAGACCTGCAATTCTAGATAATTTTAAGAATTGGCAAATATTTTATAATGATAAACAAATAAATAACGTTTTACTTTCAGAATAATATTTTGTAAATAACAATATAGATACTGATAGATCCATAGATCCTGACACTAAGGATATGATAAAAATGAATGAGATAGAAGATGATGAAATAGATAGACTTAACCCAACTAAATTTACCAAATCAAATGTAGATAACTTAGAGCTAATGGAGATTGATGAAATAATCATTGAAGAAACCGAAGTAATTTATCTCAAGGATAACTTCTTACCAAAGGGATTAACCCCTCTAGAAGATTTATTTGATTCAAATGATGTTACTAGGAAACCTAAAATGGAACGATTAAGGTATGATATAGAGGAATGTAATATAGGCACTGATGAAAATATTAAACTAATCAAACTTTAAAAATCATTACCTCTGATTGAAAAAGTGAAATACATTGAGTTGTTGAAAGAATTTAGGGATGTTTTTTCTTGGAGTTATGAGGACCTTAAATTCTATGACACCAACATCATCCAACACAAAATTCCTATTAAAGAAAATCAAAAGTCTTTCAAACAAAAACTAAGAAGGATCAATCCTGCCTTATTACCTGCAATTGAAAAAGAAATTCAGAAGATGTATGATGCCAAAATAATTGCACCAATCATATTTTCTGATTGGGTCTCAAACTTGGTGCCAACTAAAAAGAAAAATGGTGAGATCAGACTTTGTGTGAATCTCAGAAACCTCAATAAAGTGTCACTAAAGGACAATTACCCTCTCCCCAAAATGGATCACATTTTACCGAGAGTAGTTGGATCAACCAAAATCTCATTGTTAGATGTGTTTTCTGGTTACAATCAAATCTTAGTTCATCTGGGTGCCCAACCCAAAACTGCCTTTACTACTCCTTGGGGCACTTTTATGTATTTGAAAATGCCTTTTGGGCTAATGAATGTAGGAGACACTTTCCGGAGGGCTATGGATATAGCCTTTGATAAATAAATTCATGATTTCCTTGTGATATATCTAGATGATATTATTGTAATTTCAAAATCTGACAACCAACATTTAAATCATCTAAGGCAAGTTTTTATTAAATGCAGGAAGTTTGGAATCTCCTTGAACCCCAAAAAGTCCTTGTTTGGGTTAGAGGAAGGAAAGTTGTTAGGTCGCGTAATTTTAAATGATGGTATAAGAATAGACCCTACAAGAATAGAAACCATATTACAAATAAGACACCCCAAGAACATTAGAGAATTACAAGTTTTCTTAGGAAAAATTAATTTCCTTAGAAGATTTATATCTAATCTAGAAGAGTTAATTAGATCACTAAACAAGATGCTGAAAACGGACTCCACCATAAAATGGACTGTTGAGGCTAAGAAATCCTTTGAACATCAAACTAGCCTTAACTAAAACACCTATATTAATCAATCCTAAAGTTGACAGAGATTTCATCATGTTTTCCTTTTCTTTTGAGCACACAATAGTTGTCGTATTACAGAAAAATGATGAGGGCTATGAACAACCCATTGTTTTCCTTAGCAAAGCCCTAAGAGATTCCCCCTTGAAATATAACATACTGGAAAAACAGGTGATGCAGTGTTACCCCTGCGCATACCCATAGTATGCATAAAATGCATAAATACATTTCCCAGGAATTTATGTGACCTACTTGGTCAAAGCTTGAAATCTAAAGATGAATGGTTAAGGCCCCCTTTGTTTACATTTCCTTTGGATTGGAACTCAATCACCTTGTGTTTACCTCCTATCAGGAATTTAAATCACCCTTCAACCTTCATTGAAGACTTTATTAAAGTCTTCCCTTAAATCTTTCTTATCGGCGTATAATTCACTATAAAACCCATTAACAAAGGAATTAACGTTAAACATACCTTTTCTCCTACCGTATAGCCTAGTCACATTTCTCGAGGCTATACCTCAATCACAATTAGCTATCAGCTTATCCACAGGTCACATTACATATATGTATTATCACCCCTCTCCTTTCGATTTGCGACTTCCCTTTAGAATCAGGCTGCATCATTTTTAACACAAATACAATGGTATAACGGGAAAACCCTGCTCTACCGCATACATCAGATTTTAAAATATATAGACTTGAATCTATATATCGTCAGGTCCGCCTCTGAACAGTTCCTCCTTCAAACCCCGATTAACGCGATCTTCGATCAATGATTATCACTATCAGCAGTTGTTATTGCGCCATCGCAATTGACCCTTTCCACTTGCTCCGATCCGATATATACTATGGATCTGATAGGCTTATAGGTTACACCTGATAAGATTTTGGGTCCGAATAGATCACATGTCGTAGTCGCTTCCTTCCTTTGGGATATGTGATGTGGTTCTGATTTATTCACACTGCTGATTTAATTCCAAATGTCCATCACTCCGATCCGATGGCTACTGAACACCACTTCTTCATTTCTCCAATATTCCCTTCCACTTAAATTTACAATATTTCCAATGTTAATGTTATTTGCAGATTTCTTTGAAGGTTTCGACCTGCTGTTGTTTCGCTGCGTACTCCTCCTCCTAAGCTTTTGCTTAAGTCATTCTAATGGATTTAACAATCCATTATGATCCTTCTCGTCACGTCTTCCTCTGTGTAATCCACCTCGACTCTGCCTCCTTCCATTTACTACACCTGCCTGCATAAACATATATATACACTTTTCAAACGCATTCAATTCATCCTTCACGTTGAATCACATGCTTATACAAGATTTTAGTCAATCACTGTATCTATATAATTACAACAATGAATTACAACTGAGATCTTTGTCTCTCTCTAGCCTTATTTTCAATATCAGTGGCCTCTATTTCCTAATCTACCTGTAGGCTTACAACACTCCAATCTGCTATCTATTTCCTATTCAACCTCTCTAAAAACTCTAACCCATGTCTCTACCTTTTTGGCTTACATTTATACCCAGGGATTCTAAAACCAATTCTGGTTTAGATCCATGAATTCCTTAACAAAATTCCTAAATCTCCTTCTTGTTCCTAAAACTCCTCTCTAATCCCTAGATTCATGAACTGACTCCTATTCTAAGTTTTACAATCAATTCTCAATCCCTCAATCTCTCAACTATCCTAAATCTCTCATGTTCTCCTATATTCGAGAACATTTACAATAAAGCCTCACAATATTCAATTAATACCCACTCTCATTAAAATCACTCAAAACATTAAATAATGACATAAATCCAATACTTAGGAAACCAACTTCCTTGAAATACAAGACCCCCTATTTCTACTAGAATACAATGATAATATTGAGCTGGATGCTCCTATATTAGTGATCCAAATCGGATCCACAAAAGACTGTCAAGAACCTTGACTGTATCGAGTTGAATAAATCCTTGAAAATTCCAAAACAACGATCAAAAAATGCCTTGAACCAGTGGCCATGGCATCCGACGTGGAACAACGAGGACCTCGGTAAAAGTCCGCTAACCGAGGCCCATGGAGACTGCGCAGGAGGTCAAAGCAGCCCCTGGGAGCCTCAGATTGGGAAACAGAGGCTATTTTGATGCGCGATTAGCACTAATCGCGCATCTCTGGGCAAACAAGGCTAATATGGGAAAGTCTTAAGCACTCGGTCGCGTTGGGAGCCGGAGAACCGCAGGCGGAGAAACAAAAAGCGCTAAAGGACAAAGGCAGGACCCGCGCTCTAGAAAACAAGAGGTATCGATCAGGGCGCCATTGAATGGTAAGAGGTTTTGGAGGAGATCGAAGCGATCCCACTCAGTGATCAATGCATGGTAGTGGAGGTGAGAGAAAAACCGCCATGATCGCGCGCTATCAGTCGAGCAAGTCAACCGCGCTCGACGTGTGTATGATGTTGGATCTAGAGGAGCCCATATCGGACAACTGAGATTGCGCCCGATGGAGGAAGCAGAATTGACAGGGGATTAAGCCGCCTTCTAAAGGGATTTGGAGTCCGTTTGACCACCACGGTGGAGAAAGAATGCATACACAACGTAATGAAAGAAACAAACCGACAAAGCATGCTGGCACCAGTTAGATGGAGACACGTGGCCACTTCCCGAGCGTTCATGCTGATGCCGAACAGGGAACTCCAAGTGCAGCTGCATGTTGGCCAGATAAATCGTTCTTGCAGACAAGACCGATCTCCCTAGTATCGAATGATATCTAGCAACAAAGAGCACAAGCAAATCTACTTTTCTCTAAACATGTTTCAATTCATTAATGAATACTAAGAGGTGTAACAGACCCTACCTCAGTCCAACGCTTATTTGAGGCAGTTTTTACTCCAACAGTTTCAAGCAGTTCCCATTTAATAACCTGCATACACAAACAAACACACATCAAAGCATACCTACGTATAACAAAACATGTTCATTATGAAGATCAAGGAGCTCATAAAATAAACCATTAGAGACAGTTCATTGAGAAAAACAAACTTGATTGTATTAACTTTATGAATAAAAGAACCTTAAAACCTTTGCCTTGATATTGCACAAGTTCTTTCCAGCGTCCAGCAGGAGTCTCCTCTACTTTGACTAGCCTCACTCACTTCCCAAATGAAATGAAAGGTATGTGATCTCTCCTTTCACAAGCTCAAAAAGGAAGCCTAGTTTTCAGCAGCATTTACCCTCAAGAATCTTCAGCTTTCAACCTCCCTTACAACCAGCCCAATGCATTAATTTATAGTGCAAATGGAGGAAGTTGCAGGTCCACCATTGAAGGGATAAGTCCCTCCAATGGGATAAGCACCTCATATCATGGAGTTAGCTCCCGTAGGTATGGAATGGATGAACCGAGGTGGAGCAGACTTGCCAGTGTAATATTCCTTCTAGAAGTCTCTAGAAGTGACCCAAGATGAGTTTTTAAGAATGAACTCATGCCTTTTTAACTTTTACAGGGGTTCGCACCCATTACTCAATAGACAGAGTGGTCAGGTTCACAAGAAACGTGACCATTGGGTGCGGCACCACAAGCAATGCTAGTAGAAAGTACGAAACTAAGATTTGAGATATTTTTAAGGTTTTTCTCCCATTTTCAGGGCTTGACATGAAGAGCTGAGGTTTAAAACTTGCAAAGGAGGTATTTATGAGTGTTAATGGACTCACACAAACTGTAGAAAGTCATGGTGACAATTTTTTGTGTAACAGATTGCCCCCTAAAGTGCGAAGTCTGTAATAGATGGGGATGGTTTTTTATCATCTAAGAAGAGTGAATGACTTTATCATTTCAAGGATCTTCCTGTGGATACCTCGTTCAAACCTGTAAAAACATTCAACGCAAAATATATATATGTGAAAATATCATCACTGAGGTAGGCATTCCCATACTTAGATCAAAACTGAATAAGAACTATCTAAAATTGGTCTGATATAGAAATGATTTTGTATTACATCACAAGTAGGAACACATGGAAACAGTATGGGCACAACCATCTGTTTATGAATAGTCCACTATATAATGATAACAAAATTCCTCACAGTGTGGATGGTAGAAACTAGATCCAGGGTCTTCATTTCTACTTCCCGAACTAGTACGATTCTATCCATGTGAATGAATGTGTCGAAGTCGAACATGCTAGAAACCACTTGATAATGAGTCAATGATGTAAATTGTTAACAAGTGTGAGAGGAACCACAAGTAATGTCAATAGCCCTCAAAGTACTCAGTACAATCCATGAAATGTGAGTGAATGAGTCGATGTCGAACATGTCACAGAATCCATTGATCGAAGGTCAATGATGCAACCTGTCATCAAAGGTGAGAAACCTTCCATTGAGGCATGCAGATTCCAAGGTACTGACGATTTCTAGATCATCTTTCTAGATAATGAGTTGGAGTCGATAGAAAGCGATCCATCATAGGCAAGCCCATAACACGAAATCATAGATCAAGTCTGAAGAAATATATTTGGCAAGGACTAACTCAGGGATGGTCAATGATGGATGACAAATATTTTGCAGGTGAATGGTTTATTTGCACAGACCTCTTGAACACATAACGACACTGTAGATGGCTTGGTGACAACTGACCCAAAGCTAATACCCGGAAACCGGCTGAAGACTTTCAATGTGGCTTGGTTAACTGTTAGGTAAAGGATTTCCCAACCCAAGTGAATAAAAGTGTCGTGTTCAAGAGTGATGGAAATTTTTTCAAACACAAAATACAAAAAACAGGTTCATTTTTCTCTCTTTTCCCCCACCATTTCTGGCAAGTACCTCTTTATTTTTGACAAGCTTGAGGAGGATAACATTTGCTTGGTTATAAGCTCATCCTTCGGATGAGTCCAACTTAGTTTAGATTCGAACCCTAAGAAGGAGTGGTCCATCCCTGTTTCTAATTGAACAGGTCCTTTACGATGAAATTTTAACGAGTCCAGTATAGGAGAAACTCGACGTTTTTCAATTTTAGGGAGTCAGAAGAAAAACTTAAGAAAACTCCATGGTTGTTCTTTTTCGTAAATTTGTGTCTCCCAAGCCCGAAAAAGTATAAAATAATACTTGATAGAATCGCTTGATCATTATGACCAAGGAGTACTTTTCATGATTAGTGCCTTCAATATGAAAAAGTAAAAAAGCGATCGAAAACACGTCATTTTATTACCAATATTGAACTTGAAATGACAAAAGTCTGGGAATCTTTTCATGTTTATACGGTCGGAAAAGAGCTGTAAAAGGACCATCTTTTTAATTTCGCTTTAACAAGTTCAAAAAGAAAAACTCGGAAATCTTTTCATATTTTACGAGTCAAAAAAGAGCTTAAAGAGGACTCCTATGTGTTTTTTGTTGAAAATGACCAATTTCACCTGAATTCCCAATATTCTCGACAAAAACTGTAAACATTACTCATATCTGTTTAAAAAAGAATAAAAATGCACAAAAAAAAATGACCTTTTCAAAGTAAAAAATAAATAAATTTAATTTATTTATTAAAAAAATCTTATAAAAAGGGCTTTTACAAGTTCATTTATATCGTTTGCCTTTGGAGTAAAAAGTAAGAGCTTTTGGTAAAAAACTTCCTATGGAGATTGTGCAAAATCCGACCGCTGTTATCGAGAATTGTCTTCTCCAGGTAATCCACAATGTCCCTGACTTGCATTTCATCCGTTTGAAAATTTGTTTTAGGGTTTAGAAATCATTTTTTGGAGGAAAATTAGGGCAAAAAATCGCCCGCGGGAGTTGCGCAGGGGCACCATGTGGCCCTTGCGCACCCCGACTTTTCTGTGCACATAGAAAAGTCAGGGTGTTGCACCTAGCCTTAAGGAAAAGTGTGCACCTATGCACTGTCTCTAAAGGGATGGGTACGAACCCTGTGGAATGCAGATTTTGAACCCTAGTTTCTCCATTTTTGCCCCATAGAAATTTGGAATGAAAATTCTAATCCACCTATTTTGCAATGTAGGTACACAAGATGCTTGTTTGGCGGGAGAGATAGCATGAGGATGTGGATCAGGCTGCATTACTCCATCCACCTTCTTTACAGGCATTGAGAGCATGCAGGTTGTTCAAATTTTGGACCATACCTGGCATGAGGGCACAGGTAGACTTTTGACAATGGTTGGTGAATAGGTGGAGCATACAGGACCAGTGCTTCATTATTGGTGGCAACCAGCTTGAAATCGAGTCAGATGACATATAATTTTTGACTGGCTTGTCCAAGAGAGGCGAGCAATTATCTCTATTCGGATACAGGCCAGGTGGCCAATCTGTCGCTAGTCTCCGACTAGAATTCTATAATAACCAAACTCCGAACAAATGGATAGATGTTAAAACCATCTCCCGTCTTGAACTAAAGGTGATTGCCTTTATTGTTACCAAACTATGCGGGAGTGTAGCATTGCATCTAGCTATAGGTTCCCAAATGCGCATGGCAATGGACTGCTTCCGAGGCACCATCTTCAACTGGTGCGATGCTGTATTGGCCAATGTGAAGGGACAATTGACTAGGGCGAAGAATGGGTAGCTAAATAACTTTGGTTATGGTTATTTAGTTGTCAGCTTTGCCCTAGAGAGGGTACCGATGCTGGTTCCACAACAACTCACTGTTGAGGCTGGACTTCCCCGAGATCCTCGGGTTATGCGATGGGTTGCAGTTATGGCCCGCCATCCTGAGGAGGGTACTGAGGTTGTTCGATTCACTCCAGAGTATTTCCGTTGGTTAGAGAACCAACTCTTCATTATTCAGGATTTTCCATACGCTGGGATGGATTATCGTGGCGATCCCGACATGGCTCTTCCACCAGGAGAGCAATGGGATGATAGAGGTAAAATTTGTTTTCAACATTTTAATTTTATATGCATTTTTGTATTTTTGAAAATCGTCCCAAAAATAATAGTAAAATTTTTAAATGCAGATGTGGGTCCACGACGACTAGCCGCTCTCCAGCCGTATGATCGGAGATAACCAGCTGCCGTGGCACCATCCCCACAGGACCAGTCAACAGAGACCTTGGCCGAGTTGGAGAGCCATCTAGAGCACTTGAACATAGATATTCCAGAGACCAGCATAGATGACATTCCTCTTCGGCTTCAGTGCTATGTGATTGGGGTCCCAGGACCTTTTAGGAGGTTCCTTTGTAGGGTGGCACGAGCAGTGGTGTCTTATCAGGATCATCACCAATGATAGGATGATTGCCTTGTAGACTCATTTTTTCACTTTTGATACTATCACTTTTTCCGATCATAAGGTGTTTTTCAACCTATGATCGAAGACGATGTATATTTTGACACACTTCTTATGCTATGCTATACTATTACTATGGTTATCTTGCAAAACATGTTTATGAGATGTTTTTAAATTTACTGTTTGATTTAATGCAAATGTCTATTTAACATTCGAGAAGCAATTGCATCTGCTAATGTATTTAAATATCTTGGAATGTGCTGATATTCTATGTAATCAAATTCTCGTTCCAAGCGACAGACTCTCAAAAATAATCGTAATAATACTGGATTTCTAATGGCATAAACTTGATTAAGCTGTAATACAACGAGTTCCGAATCTAAATTAACTATCAAACTTCGAATTCCAAATGAGATGGATTCAGATAATAATTCAATCACTGCATTTTATTATGCAATGTTTTTCGTTGTTTGACCGAGGCTTACCCCGTGCATAGATACTAACTCGTCAGAGGGTGAATAGATAAGTCAGGCTGTAGAAGAGATGTTCTATGTACTATGACAAGCGCCATCAGTGAAACCGATGTATGTTTGGAGAGGCGTCGACATCTGTACTATCAAGAGTAAAATCAAGATAAGCAACAATAATAATGAAAAAACACTCTGTAAAGTAAAGCACACATCTTTAATCTAAGAACACACCAACTTAGAAAGAAACTAATCTAAGAAATATCCACACTAATCTTTTAAGCATAATATCGCTTTAGATAAAGCCCATTCCTAGGTTTACCTAAAGAGACACCGCCAAAATCTTCTAGCTCATAGGCCCCTTTTGCCAGCTTCCGCTTGACAATATATGGACCATGCCACATGGGTACAAATTTTCCAGCCCCTAGCTTATCATTTGCTTGATTGTAAAGTAAAACTAGGTCACCTTCCGAAAAATTGTGGGGTGTAACATTCCGATCATACTGAGCTTTGATCCTTTTGGCATGAATTTTGACAGCTAATGCAGCATTGCGTCGATTCTCATCTAATTGAGCTAAGTATAATAAACATTTTTCCTCTTCGGAAGTGGCTGGAAGTAATTGTACAACAATTTGTAATGACGGGATTTCGCATTCAATGGGCAAAACTGCCTCTAAAACGTAAACCAGTTGAAAGGGAGTAAAACCTGTTAATGTTTTGACTGAGGTTCGGTACGCCCAAAGCGCTGAAAATAACATGTTGTGCCAATTCGACCGATGAATCCCAATGATTCGTCGGATCATGGTGACTAAAAATTTGTTGACTGCTTCAACCAGACCATTTGCCTGTGGGTAATATGGAGTGGAACTATCGTGACGCAGGCCAAGTTGATCTGTAAGTTCGGTCATCATGATGTTTCGAAAATGACTCCCATGGTCAGTGATAGTCACTTGGGGAACACCAAACCTAGCAATTATATGGTTGAAAACGAAAATCACAGTAGTTTTGCCATCTGCCGAAAATGTAGGCATCGCCTCGGCCCACTTGGTAAAATAATCTACCGCAAGGATGATATACGCATGCCCCTCGGCCGAGTGAGGGTTACATGTAATAAAATCGATACCCCATTTTGCGAATGGACCAACGGCAATGATAGGGTGGAGAGAAGTAGGAGGAGCGTGCATGTTATGATAAAAAATTTGGCAATTGTGGCAGTTCTGGACGACAGTAATATAATCTTTGAATAACGATGGCCAAAAATAGCCAACGTGCAAAATCTTTTGGGCTGTGGCATACCTAGACATATGACCGCCACACGCTCCAGAGTGGCAATCATTAAGAACCTTCTCAGCCTCGTCATGAGTAAGGCAACGACGGAAAACAGAATCCACCCCACGACGATAAAGAGTATCTCCTATAATAGTGTAAGGTTGCGATTGGAATCGTATTTTCCGGCGTTGAGATCATGAAATATTTGACCGAAAGGATTGGGTTTGGAGATAGACAATGATATCTCTGTACCATGGATCAACGGTGCTGATAAGGAACAAGGATTCATCCGCAATGGATTCTTCCGCCACATGTTTGGTATCTGCACGAGGGAAGTCACACATTAATTCCGCAAAAACTAAAGACTTCTTTGACTTGGCCTTCTCAAATTCCAGGTCAAATTCCTGTAGGATGATAATCCATTTGGAATACTTGCCCCCCAGCAATTGTTTAGTCAAAATGTATTGCATAGGGTTACAGTATGAAATGACCGTGGTTTTGTGTAACAAAATGTAATGACAAAATCACTGAGCAACTTGGACTGTAGCTAAGGCCAGTTTCTCCACATGTGAATATTTTAACTCAGTGGGAGTTAGAGTTCGACTAAGATAATAGATCACATGTTCACTTTCGAATTCATCCTGTTGAACTAAAACCATCCCAATGGTGGAATGGGAGGCGACGACATACAATAAGTAATCCTGGTTGTAGTTGGGAGGATGCAATAATGGTGCATGGGTCAACGCATGTTTAAGTGCATCAAAATATTTGTCAGCTATCTCGTCCCAAAAGAATGGAGTGTTTTGTTTCAACAACCGGGTGAAACCTTTTGTAATCTCAGCGTAGTTAGGAATGAAACGATGTAAAAAGTTTTCTTTCCCTTGCAAACTCTAGAGTAGGCGAAGTGTCAAAGGAGGTGGTAACTTGACGATGGCTTCGACCTTCGAAGGATCGACACAAATGTCGGCTTTGGATACAACAAATCCCAGTAGCCGACCCGTTTTGATACAGAAAACACACTTGTGCAGATTTAGCCTAATCCGATAATGCCTACATCTCATGAAAATGGCTCATAAATGAGTGAGATGGTCGAATCTTCGTAATGAATGAGCTGGTAAATCATCGAGATAGGCCTACACAATGTGCTTGATGTCATGAAACGCATAAGACATTTCCCTTTGAAAAGTTGGCCCGACGTTGTTCAGTCCAAAAGGTAACTTGCAATAAGAAAATGTCCCCCATGGACAGATGAATGCTGTTTTTGGTTGATCTGCAGGTAGAATGTTAATTTGATTATAATCGGAAAAGCCATCCATAAAGGAGAAAATTTCACTGCTGGCACAATCATCGATAATTTGATCGATATAGGGCGTGGGATAATTGTGCTTGGGACAAGCACGATTAATATCCCTATAGTCGATGCATATTCTTATCGTCCCTTGTTTTTTAGTAACTGGAACAATATTCGATACCCAAACCGTTAAAGGAATTGGATAAATGGAACCTGCTTTCAGTAATTTCTCAACTTCGGTTTTGATGGCAGCAACTTTTCGTGGGTGTGTTTGACGCAACCATTGCCGGACGGTTTAGCATCCAGGTAGGTTTTGATATCATGAAGAACGATTGAAGGATCAATTCCTGGCATTTCCTCATAGGACTAGGCAAACACGTCACGAAATTCTTGAAATAGGGCTTTATATGTGATGACTTCAGTGTCCGTACAAGAAGCACCTATGTGAATGTTTTCAACAATCCCAGGTTTGACTGAAATGTCAATAGGAACCGTTCAAGAAATATTAGCTAAATTTTGTTCAGAATCAGGATGTTTCAATGGATTCTGCGGTTCTTTGATGTATTCAGTGGTAAAAATGGATGAAAAATCATTTTCATAATGATCAATCTCAGGTAAAAACAAAGACCGGTGATGAAGATCTTCCCATGGTAATGCATCAACAGACAACTGTTCCCGAATTTGTTCATCAGTGTGAACGGTTTCTGAAAAGGTTGTTGACTATGAGGTTGAGATTGAAAGTGATTTCCCATTGATCTCATTCACTAGATCAAGTTTGGTTGAATTTGAGTTGGAAAACGACTATACTACCTGATAAGAAACTTCAAAGGAACTCAAAGGCATGGCATCAGCAAGAGAGTCCACCTCGCAATCGAATGGAACGATCCAAGGATCATCAAGAACAATGGATTCTGACGAAATCATATGAATGGTTGCGAAAGGAGACAGTACCTTGGGAGGAGGAAATGAAAAAGTTCCGAGTAAACCCGAATCTTTAACTAAACCTACTGCAACATCCTTATAAGGGATAGCGGTTTTTCCAACATGTTGAATACTCTCAGCAGAGGATGGGTCGGATGAAAAATAAGTTAACTGATCTATTGTTACGATATTTCCATTATGTGGGAGCTTAATTAGCTGAAAATCCGATGAAACAGCAACAGTCATGGCGTAAGACCAGCTACGACCCAAAAGAAGGTTGTAATCTAGAGGGGCATCAACCACCTCCACATCTAGATTAACGGTTTTTCCTTCGACCCCTATAGGTAAGTCCTGTAAAATGCCATAAGGATGAAACCCTTGGCCATCAAAGGCCTTTAGAATCATTAGGGATTGATTAAGTGTAGGAGAACCAAGGGTTTTCCAACACTGTATTGACACAATACACGTGGAAGCTCCCTCATCAATCACAGTCCTAAAACAAGGTCTGTTTTTGACTAACACTGGAATCTGGAAAGCCATTTGATGAGGTAGATGAGGTGTACTATTTCTAAATCAAAGACTATGAGGTTTGAGTAATGAAGACCAATAGCTCCTATAGACGACAATAGCTTTTTACGTTGTGCTGGACAATATTGTAGCACTTCCAAAGCCGACATTGCTGAAGGTGAAATAGCTAAATCTTCAACAATGTTATAGTTCTGAGTAGCTCTCGCATGTGGATTGAAAGCTGACTTTCGAAGTATACCCTTAGCGGGCAGTTTGATTACTAAGTCGGGCTTTGGTTTCTCGATCTGTAGTGGATTGGAACCAGACAGAGCTGAGGTTGATGGATTTAAATTAGAATATTTGGCTTCCTTACCACTAGGAGGACTCTTACTCCCGTAATATTGTGATTGTGTCGCAATCCTTACATGTGACATCATCATTATGGGCTCTTTCGAGGCACTAGAGGAAGAACCTATCATTTAACTATCTTGACTTGGAAAAGGATCCTTCAAAACAACAGGTGTTTGCAAACCGTTTGTTAGTGTCAGTCTTTCCAGCCTTCCTCCAGTGATCAAATATGCTCTTACAAAGTGGTTTCAGAGTGTTAAGGTCAAATTTTGTCATTTCAAAAAGTTTTCAAGCAAAATTTGGTCACTAGGCATTAAGTATAGGGTTTGCTTTAACTCCTTCTAAAGTTGCCCAAATTCCAATCTATGTCACTATTCAGCTGAGTCTATCATCATTCATAGGGTTTTCATTATCATGTCAGTGTCTAATGAGTCATTTTACATCTTGTTCATGCCTTCAGCTGTGGGCATGGCAAGTTCATTTCCTCTCCTAGGGTTGAAAGCAATTTTCTCTGGACGATCAAATCATAGCGCAAAGCTTGTATTCAGATGTCATACACCTCCCCTAATCCTAAAGTACCTTATCAAACTCCCATCCTTAGATCGCCAAATTCCTCATTTTTTCCACAAACCCAATTTCTAGCTCAATTTGGCAATTTTCTAGGTTGGGCTGTGTTTTTCCCTTTGGCCCCTTTCCCCTCACCAATATCTAAGATTCCACTTTCCCCTACTCCCTAACATCCCTCCCCACTCCCAAAAATTTCCCCAAGAATTTAGAAGCCCCCTATCCCCTTCATTTCGCTCCATTTCGACAAACTTCCTTGTTTCACACATCGGGACAAGTCACACTCAAATGATGTTCCAGAGCAATAAAATATGAATTTGGGACAACTGAGAGAGGTTTTTGTCCACAACATGCCAAAGAAGAAAAGCCTCCTTCACTTTTTGCATAGGTGTCATTGTTTGAGACAAATGTCAAAGAATACCGTTGCCTCAGGAAAATCAAAGGCACCTCTGAAGTGACCTTGAGAAAATCAAGTTTTATCCTAGCTTGGTTGGCCAAATGATTTGCTTGATGGGTAAAAGGATAACTAAACACAAATATATTTCCAGTGAGCTATCATGAGCTCAATTTGGGGTTGAGGAAGGCATTCAAAAGTTGACTGCAACAGCACTCTTCCTTGAGGCAGCCTCATTTGGCACTTTTTGACCAGTCTTGAGAGATTTGATTTTTGATAGGAAAATGAACTCCAAATTGAAAAATTCTAGTTGGGTTGAAAATTAGACTCAAATACCTTCCTAACAAGCTATTCTGCACCTGATTCCGACACCGGGAAGACCTCCAAAAGCCTCCTGCAAAAGGAGCGACCCATCAAGACTGGGGTGCGACCCATCAAGCGAGCGCGACCCGTCAGGGCACCTCAGCCAGTGCAAATTTTGTATGGGTGCGACCCGTCAGGCACGTGAGACCTGTTGGGCAGTGAACGCGACCCATCAACTTACCCTCTATACAAAACCGCCAGCAAGCTGCTAAGGAACCACGAATTGCTAAATTTTGCAAGGTAGGCCCTCAATCATGAAAAATTATTGCTTGCTACAGTTCAAGAAGATCATGATTGTATTTTTAAAGGTCTTCATTTTGCAAGTAAAAGTATCCATTGTGCTTTTGGGTTTGAAGTTGTCAAAATTGCTAGGGTTTATTATGCTGTTTTGAGGTATCCCTTTTCTTTCCTATTGTCCACCTCCCATTACATATTCCTTATCATTTCATTTAAATTTCCCTTCCAAATTTGATAAGAGCCTTAAACCCTACCCCTCTTCCCTAAAAAATAAACACTCAAGTCCTAACCCTACCCTCATGATGCCAATGTAAAAAAATATATATCATGATGCATATGCAATAATTGTTGCAATGTTTTTCCCTTAAATCCCTATTTTATATATTTATTCCCATTTTCCCTTTAGAAGTGCCCCTCCCCTAACATTCTCCTCATGTTCCTTGTCCCCTTGAAACAACATATAAATCAACATTCAAATAGTCAAAACAGCAGGGTATCCCATGGGAGGATTTTATCTCTTGAGAGGCTATGCTTATCTGGCTCAATGTTCATTTAGAGAGGCTGTTGGCTAAGGCCAACCAAGATAAGAAATTGTTGAGAAACATGAAGAACCATTATTGGGCGCGGATGCACGTGTGCAAAGCAAAGATGAAGGTGCTCTAAAGGCGGTTGGCCAAGGCACTAAAACAGAGAAAGAGGCCCGATCCCCTCCATATCTTGGACGAGGCTTCAATCAAGGACCAAGGTACTAAATAGCCTAGCCACAACACAAATCCCAAGAAATTTTGAGCATTTTGGGTAAATTTTGGTTTTTTCAGGCAATTTACAGGTTTTCTCCATTAACGAGTCTCACCCCCCGTGAGACCCTTCATCCTGGCAACTCCATTTTGCAAAAACTCAGCATTTCTAGATTTTTCATGGAAATTTACACTTGCTCAGCCATTACTAAGAAATTTCACCAAGTTTTGGGCCTCCAGAAAGTCAAAAAACAAACAAAAAATGACTTTCTGCCACATTTTTGACACACAAAAAGCAGTCATGGGATATTGCCATTTTGGAAGGGAAAATGGCCACCAAATTCAGAAATTCCACTTGGGTTGGAAATTAGACATCTAGACCTTTCCAACAAGCCCAATGTTTCCTCATTTGGACACCTGGAAGTACCTCAAAATCAGCTCCAAAGTAGCGCGACCCGTCAGGCAGAGGTACGCGACCCGTTGGGGAGTTTTCACAGGAATTCATCTACAGCTCAGGAATTCGCCCAGCTTTGACCAGTTTTGACTTGAGATGGGATTTTTCACCGTCTTTGATGTAATTAATGTATTTTCATGTTGACATGACACTTATTTACCTATTCTAGAAGATTCATTCATGAAATAGCAAACATTTAATGAATGAATTGGTTTCCTAGCTTATAGAGGCAAGTTGTTTTGACTATCTAGATTTTAGTGCTAAGTTTAGAAGTGGTTGAAACAGCTCCTAGAAGGATGAGCTCGACCCCTAGAGGAAAGGAAAGGTGTTAGCTTGCCTATATTATGTATTTTCTTAGTCATTTTCAGGGGTTGGAAGGTTGGACTCTTGAGGGAGAAGCTATCATTGTATTATTTCACTTTATCTCTGCAATTTTTTGCTAAGGAAGACCAGGGTTTTGCAGTCCTTTTTGGGATTCTTGTGGTTA
>APFE031676482.1:0-100686 GCA_000404065.3 Pinus taeda | reverse complement strand
ACTTTATAAAAATTATAAAGTCACTTTAGGAGAAAAATTAAAATCTTTTGGACACTTTTCCCTAAGCCAAAGATCAAAACCTAAGGGAACCACCTGTCCTCCGGTACCAAATTTCAACAAAATAGTGAGCTCGTACTTTCATCCTTCTGCTCGCAGTAGGTTACCCACCAATCCTTGACGTGGGGGTTTGCTTTGAGAAGAGTGAAAATAATCTTTTCCCAACTGGAAAAATCATGAACAGGAAAATACCCTGCTAGTAGATTTAACCATTTCTCTACGACATCTGCATCTATCTGACCCTCGAATATGGGGATTTCAAAATTAACTTGTACCTTAAAGGGTGTGGCATTTCCAGAGTAGCTGTTGGAAGCCGATGCGTCGCCCCTAAGTAGCCGCTGAAGGATCTGAGCAAAGTTGTCCAGCATTGCGTTCCTTTGTCGCTTGAGGGCCTCTTCGAGCAAGATTTTGACAAGATCTCCTGCCCCCTCATCTTTCTTTTCATCTGCCATGGGAGACCGTTGGGATTTGCGAGGCTGATCTTGCAAAGGTTCGAGCAGTTCAAGCCCTAACTCCTTATATCTTGACCTCGATGGGGACATGCAAAGAAAAACATAGAAAGAGACTGCTTTGATACCACTGATCCAGATTTAAACAAGAACGCTACAAATTACAGAGATAGCCATAAATACAGAAGTGGAGTAGAAATAATATTTCACTTCATTACTGTAAAATACTGAAATATGCTTACAAACAGAAATGGAAATAAACTAGCTAGGGAGATCGTAGTTTATCTCTGAGAAGAGATTTGGTGGCTACCTACCTCTGAACTGTGTTATAATGAGGCTCGAAGGCCTATTTATTGTTGAGAAACAATGGAAAACCCTAAACATCCAAAAACCTAACCCTAGGCGATGAAACGCCAAACTATGGACCCCGTTTTGGGTAAATTGGTACATCAACTTCCCGGGGTCGTAACTTTGCCATACAATTTTCGTTTGACGAGCACAATAACTAGTTAGAAAGATCTATCCAAGGACTATAACTTTGGGAAGAGCAACATCAGTCCATGGACCCATGTTGCTCCCAGATTTCCCAAGAAACATCGTTTAGGGCCTCAAAACGGGTCCGGAAGTTGAGAACCCGAAAAAATTGCTAAAAAGAGTAAACTGTGCTACAATTTAGGAAACCGAAAAACTAAAAGAGACAGTTGTGGGGGTCCAAGTGGGATAGGTGCGTGGCCACCAACATCCGCGTAGATCAACCAAGATCGGAAAATATGAAAAGGGGTTATAATGAAAGGAGGGGAGTGAAAGATATGATGTCGGGAAGTGGGACTGCGTAAACAAAATTAGGGTTTCCCATATAGTGTAACTCCTGAAGCTAGTAACCAATATAGGAGATCCCACAGGACTAGGATACCAGATTAACTACCAAGTTGGGACAAGGGGACAAGAGTACAGACCAAGCCCATTCTTTCCGCCGAATCCACCCCTAATCCATGTCCAAATGTGTCAAAGGAAAACAAGCATAAACCCCCATTACATAATGAAAAGCCATCCCTTCGTGGTTGGAAGGCCCACTTTCAAACATATGATCATAATAGATGGGCGAGGGTACATAATGGCTGGCTCAAGCGGTGGAGAATGATGGCACATTGAGTTATCTAGTGGTTGCAAGGGACTGTTGGTTGAAAACAAATCTAGAAGAAAAATACCCCTATAGGGGTCACCCACTGGTGGTGGGTAACATCTAGCTCCAACTGGGACATCAGCTCTCGGTAGAATGCACAAAACATGTACTCGAACGAGGAGGTCATGAGAACACTAGGGACTGCAAACCTATTACCTGAACATTAAAGATTAAGCACACAAAGCAGCGTGTTTTTATCAATGTTACCAGAGTAAGAATCGGCAATAAATCGGCGAGGAAAAAGAGCGAAGAGTTTTAATCGGATTGGGAAAAAATCGGGAAATTCAATAAATAAAGATATACACATTTATTGAATTAAAAAACATTTTTCGTTGATAATCAATAAATCCATGTCCAAACAATGCATAATATCAATATATGTCCAAAATATCATGAATGAATAAGTCTCTCATATATGTTATGAGTTCAAACACGATCAAAAGTAATGAGTCATGTCTCCTAACCAATGAATGCATAGAACCAAAAGCATCTTCTTCTAAAAGTTTATAAAATACTGCATACTATTGTTTAGAGAGTTTTCGGCGAAATCACATACTTAATCATTTGTCGACGCATTTCGAACCAACCAGTGTGGTTCATCGTCAGGACAAGTTGAAGATACAGATCCAGTTTAGCATGTGGTCTAAAAGTTTGATGTGCCCGCAACTTTTAGACCTCTTAATACGATCCGTGGCTCCCTCAGGTCTGTAAAAGATCCTATTGACCCTAAAGACATGAAGGGCGTCTATGTCATTCTTTGTTCTTGTGGGACACCATATATTGGTGAGACAGGTCGCTTTATCAATCAAAGGATTAGCGAGCATTCGGCTGACTTGAGGCATGGAAGGACCAAGTCCTCACCCCTGGCTGAACATGCCGAGAAGACGATGCATCATGTATGTATTGAAGAGGCTCAAGTCATTGCTAAAGTTGCTCAATTTCACCATCGCAAGTTTAGAGAGGCCCTGGAGATTGAGAAAAGGCCGAAAAATCTAAATAGGGATGATGGCTGGAAGATCAGCCGCTGCTGGGTCCCAGCCCTGTCTCCCTAGCCTCCGCAGTCCCGTCTGGGTAGGATCTTAGTGTTTCTTGTTTCCTTCCCTTAGAGGTTGTGTCCCTAGGTTCTTGGTTATATTTTTTCTGATTTTACTCTTGATTTGATTTGTTCCTCTTTTAATTATCACCCTAATAGTATAATTTGATCCCCTCTATCTACCTTTTAGTATTTATAAGCTATTAATAAGATTTTAATAAAATGGGTTTCGAACCTTAATTGTATTATCCTTATCATCATTATTTATTATTCTTGCAATAATTTAATAAAGTAATTTTTTCCTTCTACACCTTTAGAATTAAAAGGATAATTAAAAATAATTATTAAATTAATAATATACCATAACATTGTCTTATAACATACTATTATTTTTACTATTAAACAATGAATGAATAATCCAAAAAAATTTCCCTTTATATTCTAAGATTATTTATTTAATTTGGAAACCTACAATTAAAATTATTTTATTTTTATATATCTGTTATTAGCAACCTAGAAATATTAATCATAATTAGTAAGCGAATAATTAAAAAAATTTAATGTAAGGTATTTATTTATCTTTTATTAGCCTAAGTTTTTAACATCCTATTGCTATTTTAACATATTTATAAATATATTTATAATTAATTAATAAATAAATAAAGTATTTTTAAATAAAGTAACTAATCAATATTATTTAGTCATTTATTCATTTTATTTATTTAATTTAATTTTATTTTTTTGTGGTTTATCATTATTTTTAGTTGGTCTCTTTCGTACCTACATAGGTTAATATACACTAACAGTCATTATATTTTTTAAATAGAATTATTATATATATTATATATATATAATATATATATATATATTGGTAATTTTATAAATAATTAATGGAATAATTTGGTTACATGATAAAACATTAAAACTACCTTAAAGAATAAACAATAAGAAGGATTTTTTTTTTTTTTATACTAGTTTTAATTATTATTAAAATGATTATTTAATTTTTATCTAAATAATTTATATATAAATATACACTTTTTTTTTAACATTAAAATAAATATTATTAGAATATGCAAGTATAAAATATTAATATATATATTTAATTTTTATATATACTTGAATTACATAATTTAAATAAATAAAATGGATTATTTTTTATAACTAACCATTGATCTATTTAATTTTTACCTAGTTTAACTTAGCTCCATAAATATAATAGTAAATTTGAAGAATAATAAGAATATTAATATTAAATTAATTAAAGTAAGTTTGACTTGGGTCCTTGAGTCAAAAAGTAGCCGTTAATCTTTTTAGCCGTTGGAGTCTCTGCTTAGACTATTTAACATGCTAAACTGGATTTGTATCTTCAACTTGTCCTGACGATGAACCACACTGGTTGGTTCGAAATGCGTTGACAAATGATTAAGTATGTGATTTCGCCGAAAACTCTCTAAACAATTTACATTTTCACTATATAATTATCTTAAATACCTTCATGTCTATTAAGGTAATTTATGATTTAATTAATAGAAACTAATAAGAAATTTGATTAGTGTAAAGTTTCTTGTAGTTAACCTTCTTACACCATCCACTACTATTAAGGAGTTTCTTTGTTCATATCTACTTCCCCACTTGTTGGAAGATCCCTTTGTGGGCTAACTAATAAAGTAAGTGAAATCATTGTTAATAGAGTTAATTAAGGGACAAGAGGTCTCATAGCGAGCTCACCTACCATGATCATGGATCGTGGGGTCATGAGATCACCATATATGGTCACCAAGCTAGGGTGATGACTTTGAGTTCGAAGACAATAACATCAGAGGTCTCATCACAAGCCACCTTGTTCATTTCCTAATATTCTTTGAATGACAATGTCACCATCTCGCCACCAATCAATGACATTGGTATTCATATAAACCCTTTACAATGAAATTGAATTAAACAAATCTATGATTTATGATCCTAACAGTGGGATAAAATCAATTGAATTCAGACACAAAAAAATTTAGGGGCTAATACTCGCAAGTGGGCTAATTTTCCATGTTTTTTCCAAAACAAGATTGGTCAATCCATTTTTTTTCTAAAAATGATTTGCCCAAATTTTATAGTATAAAAATATTTTACCTTAAAAATTTCCATAATTTTACAAACAAAATATTAAATCATTATAAATTTGAATATTTTTACAAAACTATCTTCAAACATTTTATACTTTGTATGTTAACCACTAGTAAATTAATAGTCTTCTTAGCATCATTTTTTATTTAATATGCGATACACTTTTCCTTAGTATTATATAGTTTTATAGTAAGAGACAATTGATTCACCCAATAAGTCACCAATTATTAACCATCCAACAAACTCCCCTTACATTTTTCAAATAAAATAGCCCCACTTATCTTTTTTATCATTTTTAGTTTTTGATATTTTTATTTGTAGCCTGGAATGATTTTTTTTTTTCCAAGCAGAGATTTTACTCTTGTGACCAATGTGTTAACTTCTTTTAGAGTTTGACATGATTTTCTCTTCATTGGTATATGATTTGATTATGCTCTTAAAAGAGCTTAAGGAAAAATCCTAGTGACAAATGGTTGATATATGCCTTTTTCGTTTAGACAATCCAATATTATTTTCATATAGTTATTCACATCGTGTTCATTGTTTTATTAGAAAATTGTTGACATTGTATATATCTTGGGTCAATCATGGATATTACTCTTGTGACAAGGGTGTGAAATTATTTTATAGTTTGACATGCTTTTATCTTCATTGGTATATGATTTTATTATGATCTCAAAAGAGTATGAAGAAAAATCCTAATGACAAATCATTGTTATATGTTGTTCTCTTTTGGAAAATCCAATATCATTTTCACATAGTTATTCATATCATGTTCATTTTGTTATCATGAGTAAATTTTTTAACATTATATATATCTCGGCTCAATTATGGATATAAACCTAGTGTTGCCATTTTTATTCTTTCACAGCTTAGATACCTTAGTTTTGGGATTGGAATTTGCTTATGGCATGGTGGTTTTATACTATATAGTTCACGACCATGAATCATTTGACTATTTTGGAACCTTGCTATAATTTGTAACATATATGCATATTTTATATTGTTGATATACCATTCTATATTAAAAACAATTTACCTTAAAATTAGCCTTGAACCTATTGAGTCTCACAACATTGATGATTTATTCCTTGATAATTTGTCCCATTTATATGCTTCGGATTTATGTGCCAAAAATAAGTTGAAAATTCTATTTCAACACCCACCCATGTAAAATGAAGCATGAGGAAAAAATGGGTTTTCAACACATTGAATTTGAACCTCAATTTAGAGATGAGGTTGAGGCAACGTTTTCAGACCATAATGACCCTCCTAAACCTACACAGGAAGAAGAAAACAGTAAGTTATATCTGGACCTTTAATTTCGAGTTAAGAGTAAAGAACTAGCTTGAAGAATATCTCGAACACAATGAAATGTGGGAAAGAAAGTCCCTACTAATCCATGTTGATGTCGAGTCTCTTGATGAGCTTGTGTTGAAGAAAAATACAACCCAACCAAACAACAATTCTAATGTTGTTGGTGATAATATTCATGCTGAGGATGGTGGTAATTGTGATAGTTGATAAAAAATGGCAATGTTTGTATTATAAAATAAAACCCACTATTCAGCTCTACAAAAGAGAGTCTGAACCAGGAGAGTCTAGCTCTACAGAATGCTCTACATTGTTCATGCACATTACACATTAAATAGAATACATGATTTTAGGGAAGTTAGAACAACATCCTAAGAAACAAAAACTAATTCCTATCCTGAGGTTACATGAACCAATTCTACCTATTCTAGGATATTCTCCATTATCTTCAACACTCCCCCTTAATGGAGAATGGATTCACAAATATGCCTAACATCTCCCTAAACATTGAAAACTTAACTTTTCCAAGAGGCTTAGTGAAAATGTTTGCAACATTATCACATGTATTACAATATTCTAGATGAATTTCTTTGGATTGCACTTTCTCCCTGACAAATTGGAATTGAGTATCAATATGTTTAGTGTTTTTGTGAGACACTGGATTATTGGAAAGCTTGATTGAACTCTCATTGGCGCATATGATTGTTGTTGTGACTATCTGTTCTTCCCCAACATCCTGGAGAAGTCTCCGCAGCCAAACTGCCTCACACGTTGCTGCACACGTGGCTCAATACTCTGCTTCTACTGAGGACAAGGAGACTGTGTTCTGCTTCTTGCTACTCCATGTGATCACCCTGGATCCAAGACTGAATGCATAACCTATTATAGATCTGTGATCATCTACATTCCCAGCCCAATCTTAATCTACAAATCCTGCCAATCTAACATTAAAAGAGATAGTGTAAATAAGTCCATAATCTACAGTACCTTGTAGATACCTCAAAACATTCTTCACTACATTCCTGTGGCTTTCAAGTGGCTTAGACATAAATTGGCTTAGTACATTTACTGTATAAGCCAAATTAGGTCTAGTGGTGGTTAGGTAGATTAGACTCCCAACCAGCTGTCTGTAGAGTGTTGCATCTGCCACTTTTGAGCCATCCTCACACTGCAATTTGATGTTTTGCTGTAATGGTACCGATGTAGGCTTACACTGATCCATTCTGAACTTTTCTAATAGGCCTTTGACATACTATGCTTGGGACATAAATGTTTGACCTAAATCTCTCCAGATCTCAAGACCTAAACAGTATCTGAGTTCACCAAGGTGCATCATCTCAAACATCTATGACATCTGTTGCTTGATTTCATCAATTAGATATGTAGCATCACCTGTAATTATCAAATCATCTACATATAATGAAATCAACACTACACACCCTTGTTCATCTTTCATGGTGTAAAGATTAGGGTCATGCTTGCTTCTATTGTAGCCATCTTGTAGAAAAAATGAATCAATTTTCTCATACCATGACATGGGAGCTTGTTTCAGTCCATACAGTGCTTTCTTCAATTTACAAACTAAATGTTCTTTTCCTTTCTGGACAAACCCATCCGGTTGTTCTAGATAAATCTCTTCTTTTAATTCTCCATTCAAAAATGAAGACTTTACATCTAGCTGGTGCATCATTCAATGTTTCTTAGTAGCTAAAGTAATTAACATTCTGATAATGTTCAATTTAGTTACAGGGGCGAAGGTTTCTTCATAAACACATGTTGTTAACCATTAGGCCCAATAATAATGACATAAAATAAATTTATAATTTAGTTAATTTTTATAATTGTTTTTAATCTTGGTAAATGTGGGATGTATCATGAGGTGAGTGTTTTAATATCTGTGAGCATTGAAATCCATTTAATCTATATCAATTTGCAAATGTATTTATAAATGTCTAGTTAGTAGATCTGAAAACTTTATTTATAATCATTCATTTTTATATTAGTGTAGTCATATAAACTCCAATAAGCACCAATCCTTAAAAAAAATCAAATAATAATTTCATGATACATATCATGTTGCTAAAATAAAATTAAAAAAAAAAAAAACACACACAAATTAACTAAAGCATTATTATTATTATTATCATCCTCCCATGGGAGAACTCAATTGGTAATTACCATGTTATAAAGTATTATATAAACTGTGAAATTGTGAGAATCAATGTTCAAACCCCCCATGGGTGTTTACCTCACAAAAAAACAATAAATTATAAAAACAATTATGTATTTGCCTTTAAAATAGTTATGCCATTGTTTCGCTTTTAATTAAATTGATTAATTAAAGAAAAAGTTCATATGAACAAGTGTCACATGAAGTGAGTTATGATTTTTTGGGCATATGGTATTGATAAGTCATGGTATATTATGAACTGACTATGAATTGATTCCTATGGGATTTCCATCCATTCAATTTATATGGTTGTCCTAGTACATAAGTTAAACATATATAGATTTAAAGAAACAAGTAACAACATTCTTAACTATCGATATTCTTAATCTGTAAATAGGTCTTGTTACAATACTATTGGTCAGTACCATGTGCTCAAAAAACCACAACCCATATGACACTTGTTCATAGGACATTTTTTAAAATCAATTAGTTTAACTAAGAGGGGAAAAAAGACATATATTTTGGTGTTAAATCTCAACCTTTTATCTATCAATAATACTAATAATATTCTAGAATATTTTATGGAGGTCCACCATCCACTTAATAGTTATTGTTAATTATGTTGATTATTATTGATAACTATTGAGGTTTATCTCCAAGGTAATTATGTCATATTTTTCTCTTTTAATTAAATTAATTTATTAAAAAATGTCACGTGAACAAGTGTCATATCAAACAAGTTATTATTTTTTGGGCATGCCATATCAATAAATCAAGTTGCTGGCCATGGGGTTAATCTCCATAAATAAGAATATTGTTCCCTGTTTTCTGACATTATATATGTTTAACTTATATATTAATTTTTTTTATAGTTAATTGCACCGAGAGGCCCTTTCTAAAGCCAACAATAGAGGAGATGTGTAAGTTTGTTTGTCCATCGCAAAGTTGAATTTTTCACTAATGTCGACCAAAATAAAATCTAAAAATTAAAAGCCTAAATAACCATACAACACATATAAATAATGTCTCAATATAATTATCTCATGCATTTTATCATATACATTGAATTTGAATTGATCATAAATTTACCTTCAACAAATTTTAAAACTACTTAAAATTTTAAACATCTTTACTCTTTACTAATTCCAATATCATTTATTAAATCAAAGTAAAACATTTAATTCAACATAATCGAAAATCTTTCTCCAAAACCTTTTAATATTTCTTTTAATTAAATATTTTTAGAATGAATCCTTAAAACTAAAACCATATCCGATGAAATATATTAAAGTATTTAAAAACATAAATATTTCCATGTGAAAGTTGTAATATTTTTAAATTATTAAATTTGATGTAGTGTTATTATAAATTTTCTTACCATGCCATGTAAAAATATCATTAAATCTAATATTATTATTGAAATATTAATATTATATTAAAATATTATTAAATTTGGATTAATACTACCCTAGATCCATCTTAACACTAGATCTATCAAGCGCTGAGAGGGATCAAATCTCTCGAGGTGCAAATCTATTTTTCGAGTGTAAAACTTGAGGAAAGGTTCACACCTCGAGAGATTTGATCCCTCTCCATGCCTAATAGATCCATTGTTAAGATGGATCTAGGCTCGTTTCAGTAGTGTGCTGTCATACAAAATTTTCTAAAGATCTAATTATTTTGATCATTTTAAATTTGCTAAATATGTCTAAGATTAATTTGGTCAATCTAATTTAGAATTTGTTTAGTTACCTCAATTTGTTGAGATGAGAAAGACTTAGTAACTTGAATGATGAAATACAAATTTTGAGTGCAAAGTGTCAATGTAACAATTTTGATAAATAGAAAATGTGAATACTAATAATATAGTCAATTACAAACAATATTCATTGCAATCAATCTGAAACTATTTTTGTCTATTGTTCTTATTGTCACACCTATTAGTTTTTCCATTTTCTCATATAGATCATATGAAAAGACTAGTTGGAATCACACACCATTCAAATATTTAACTCGAGCTACTGTACTAAACAACATACCTTATCTTTGTTTCTCTCCAATATTAATAGTAGTTTTCTCGAAATTCAGTCACTGTGACTTAAAATGGGAATAATAAGAATGTACCCAATTATAAATAGTTTATAGTTTCAAGAAGCAAACATTTGGGGTAAGAAAACATTTTATTTAGGATGAAAATAGGATGAAAATTCAAGTATTGTATTTATGGTTGAATATTTGTTATGTTCTTACATTGAGAAAAGTGTGTATGTTTTGGGGGTGAGAAGGAGAGACAAGGGGAGATAGACATATAGATGGGGGGGAAGGGGGCAGACAGGGAAAAAGAGAGAGGCAAAGACATGGAGGGAGGAAGAGATATAGATATGGAGAGAGAACTGTTAGAGAGAGAGATAAGGGGAAGAGAGAAAGAATGAGGGGAAAGGGAGGGAGGGAGAGAGAGATAGATAGATAGATATGGAGAGAGAGTGTGTATGTTTAGGGGCTGAGATAGAGAGATAAAGAAGGAGAGACAATGGCAGATAGAGATATATATGGAGGAGATAGAGATGTGCTTACACTGAAATCAATGCACACTATCAATCTAATTACTTTGAATTTAATGTACATCACACATCTTGTTGCATCAAATCATAAATCAACGTCTACACTAAAATCAATGTATCTAGTTCAAACAAACAAATAAGATTAGAAATCAACATCTATACTAAAATCAATGCATCTAGTGGAAGCAATCAAATAGGATTATAAATCAATATCTACACTAAAACCAATGCATCTAATGTAAGAAATCAAATATGAGTAGAAATCAACATCTACGTTGAAATCAATGCATCTAGTCTAAGGTATTATAAATGATTAGAAATCGACATCTAAACTGAAATCAATGCATATAGTGCAAGCGATCAAATATGATTGGAAATCAATATCTACACTAAAACCAATGCATCATGTGCAAGCAATCAAATAGGAGTAGAAATCAACATCGACACTGAAATCAATGCATCTATTGTAAGGTATTATATATAATTATAAATTGACATCTACATTGAAATCAATGCATATAGTGCATGTGATCAAATATTATTAGAAATCAACAACCACATTGAAAATATTAAATATTCATGACTTTCTATATCTAACTTCCATGTCTTTCCTTGTCTCTGTGAGACTCTTTCTTCTTCCATCTCTCTCCACCTTCCATTATGTGTCGACCTCCCTCCCCCTCTCATTCCTTATCTTCTCCTCCCTCTCCCCCATCTCATTCTATCTGCCTCTCACTAACTTTCTCTAACTTTCTCTTCTTTCCTCTCTCCCCCTGCTATCTATATTTATACCTCCCTCCATCTCTCCTTATTTGTCTCTCTATCTCAACACCATAAACATATGCCACGCTCTCTCTCTCCCTCCCCATATCTATCTAGCTATATATCTATCTCTCCCTCTTCCTTTCCCTCTCTATCTCTTCCCCTTCTCTCTCTCTCTCTCTCTCTCTCTCTCTCTCTCTCTCTCTCTCTCTCTCTCTCTCTCTATCTCTCTCTCTCTCTCACTAACTCTCCATCTCTTCGTTGTCACTCCCTCTCTAGCTTTCTCTCTCTATGTCTTTCTTCCCCTTCCAACTATATCTCTCTCTCCTCTCCCTCAATTCCTCTCTCTTTTTCCTTCCTCTCTCTCCCATTCTCTTCGACCTCCCTCCGTCTCTCCACCCATCATACACACACTCTCTCTACACCTTCCAACTCTGTCACTATCTCCCTTCCTCTCTCCTTCTCTCTCTCCTCCTCTCTCCCCCCTCCATATCTATGTATCCCTTTCTGTCTCTTCCCCTTCTTTCCCTATATTTATCCTCTCCTTTTCTCTCTCTTCCCCTTCTTTCCCTATCTTTATCCTCTCCCTTTCTCTCTCTTCCGCTCATTTCCCTATCTTTATCCTCTCCTTATTATCTCTTCCCTCGTCTCTTCTCCCCCTCATTCCAAGGGACAAAGAGTGATGGATAGAGAGTGTGTATGTTTTGTCATGAGATAGAGAGACAAAGAAGGAGAGATGGAGAGAAGGGTGGAGAGAAGAAGAGATTTGGAAAGAGGGAGGGAGATAATGACAGAGTTGGAGGGCAAAGAGAGAGAGAGAGTAGGGGGAGAGAAGAAGGAATAGAGCGAGGATGTGAGAGAGAGAAGGAGAGAGAGGGATGGAGAGAGGAAGGTAATATGAAAGACAAAAAGAGGGAAAGGTGTAGAGGGAGAGGGAATAATAAGAGAAATGGAGAGAGAGGGAGAGAGGAGAGAAGGAGGGATGAGAGATAGAAGAGGGGAGAGAGCAAGAGGGAGATGGAGGGAGAGAGAGATAGATATGGAGAAAGAGTATATATGTTTTGGGATTGACATAGAGAGACAAGAGAGAGAGAGAGAGAGAGATAGATGAAAAGTGAAGAGGGGGAAGATGAGAGGGAGAGAGAGAGGGAGAGATATATAGATATGGAGAGTGTGTGTGTGTATGTTTGCGGGGTGAGATAGAAAGAGAAAGGAGATATGGAGGGAGATACCAATATAGATGGAGGGGGCAAAGGGGGAAGAATATTTTTTGCATTGGAGTGATGGATAGAGAGTGTGTATGTTTTGTCGTGAGATAGAGACAAAGAAGGAGAGATGGAGAGAAGGGGGGAGAGAAGAAGAGAGTTGGAAACAGGGAGGGAGATAATGACAGAGTTGGAGGGCAAAGAGAGAGAGAGAGAGAGAGAGAGAGAGAGAGAGAGAGAGAGAGAGAGGGAGGGAGGAATAGAGTGAGGATGTGAGAGAGAGAAGGAGAGAGAGAGGGAGAGAGAGAAAGGGAGGTAATGTGAAAGACAAAAAGAGGGAAAGGTGTAGAGAGAGAGGGAATAATAAGAGAAATGGAGAGAGAGAGAGAGAGGGAATAATAAGAGAAATGGAGAGAAAAGGAGAGAGGAGAGAAGGAGGGAAGAGAGATAGAAGAGGGGAGAGAGGGAGAGAGAGAGGGAGGGAGAGAGAGACAGATATGGAGAAAGAGTGTTTATGTTTTGGGATTGATATAGAGAGACAAGAGAGAGAGAGAGGGAGATAGAGATATAGATAGAAGGTGCAGAGAGGGAAGAAGAGATGGATAGAGAGAGGGAGAGATGTATAGATATGGAGAGAGAGTGTATGTATGTTTGGGGGGTGAGATAGAGAGGGAAAGGAGAGATGGCGAGAGATACAAACATAGATGGAGGGGGTAGAGAGGGAAGAATATTTCTTGCATTGGATGCATTTATTTGAGTGTAGATGGTTATTTCTAATTATGTTTGATTACTTCCATTAGAGGAGATAAACTAAATGAGAGGGAAAATGAGGCATGGAGAGTGAGATAAGGAGAGGAACGAGAGGAGAGAGAATGGTAAGAGAGAAAGAGGGAGACACAATGATCAGGGGGGGAATAGAGAAGGAGAGATGGAGGGAGATAGTGACAGGGTTGGAGGGCAAAGAGAGAGAGAGAGTGATGGGGGGAGAGGGAGTTAAGAGAGAAAGGAAGAGAGAGGAAGGAAAAGAGAGAGGAATTGAGAGGTAGGAGGAGAGAGGGAGGGGGAGAGAGGAGGAGAGAGGGAGGGGGAGAGAGGAGGAGAGAGGGAGGGACAAATAGAGGGTAATCCTATTTGATTTCTTGCATTAGATGCATTGATTTCAGTGTAGAGTTTTTCTTCTAATCCTACTTTATTGCTTGCATTAGATGCATTGGTTTCAGTGTAGATATTGATTTTTGATTTGATGTAAGTGGGTATATGATGGTACATTAATTTTAAAGTGATTAGATTAAAAGTGTGCATTAATTTTAGTGTAACCACAAAAAATCTTTTTTACAATGTGGTTTGGTTTTAGTGTTATAGTAATTCAAACTATTAATATTGGAGAGAAAGAGAGAGAAGGTATGATGTTTATCACAATATCTTGAGTTAAAGATTTGAATGGTTTGGCATTTCAACAACACTTTTCATATAATAGCTATGGAAAGATGGCAAAACTCACACCGGTAACAATAAGAATAGTATAAGAAAATAGTTTGAGATTGATCACATTAAAGACTATTTGTAACTGACTACATTCTTATTATTCACATTTCTACTATTCAACGCTATTACATTGTCATCTTGCATTCAAAAATTTTATTTCATTATTTTTCATCATTAAATTTATTAAAAATATCTATCATCTCAACAAACTAAGGTAAGTGAGAAAAATTAAAATCAAAACTATGATGTTAATAATTAATTAGTTGTCAAAAGTTGTGATAGCTAAAATTAAATGAAATAGATGTGCAATATCAATCCTCCTTCAAACTATTCATAAGATTGTCTCCCTTCTTCATCACCAACTAATTACTAATCCAATTTACATACACATATAGAAATATAACACAAGAATTGTAACATTCACAAAAATTACCATACAAATCCAAACACATAAATACACAAACCACTTTAAGCATCCAAACACAAACATACAAACCATTCAAGGGAAGTAACATAGACTAAATTAAAGAATAGAATGATATGGTCATCTCAAGCAAAGAAAACATAATGTAAATTCCAAGGTATGAATTTTATCTCAAACATATACATAATAATGATAATCTAAAAATATGACATTGTTGTCCTCCCTAGATCCATCTAAATTTGGATCTTTCCATCTATCATTATCATGTGCCAAGAGGGATTAAATCCCTTGAGGTGTAAACTTTTCCTCAAATTCTGCACTCGAAAAAAATGTTTGCACCTAGTGATTTGATCCCTCTCTCTCATGTTAGATGTTAGATGGATCTAGGTTGGAAATAATTATGGTAATTTAAAATAAAATTATAATTTAACTAGTTTTATGATTTTTTTCAAAATTTAACAAAATCATATGTATATTCCCATTCTCTCTTTGGAAAGTTGCATGTCCTCTCAAGATGATTCTCTTTTCATGGCTCCTTTTCCGGAACAGGAATCTCTCTTGGGAGGTGCTTCAAAAGAAAGGATGGCAGGGACCAGGACGCTGCGCCTTGTGTTTGTCAGCGGAAGAGACAAACTTCCATTTGTTCTTTCAATGTCAAGCTTCACAAAAAATCTGGTATGAACTCTCCTTCTCCTTGGATTTTCCTTACCTTGGTTTTTCCTCTGTACAGGATGGTTTTTTCTAGTGGTGTGTACAGACAGACACTTGGTGCACTTTGTTTATCTTGGTCTGTTGGACCATTTGGAAGTGGAGGAATGAATCCATCTTTAACAGCTCCCGGAGGCCTATATCTTCTATTTTGCTCAGCATCAAGGCATTCCTCGACTATCTGGGATAACAGGCTTCCTTTTTCATTATTACGCAATGCTATCTGGAAAATTTTTGATCATCCAGTTTTCATTGTAATGTTCTATGAATTCTCTGCCTTTATGGTACTGTTCATCAGCTTGCTATGTCTTGCTATGATCTGATCTTTACTATGTCAGTATTTGGGTTTACGATATTATAAACCGTTATATGGAAATTGATGTTTTTCATCAATATAAAAATATGATTTTTCTTCTGAAAAAAAAAAAAAAGAAGTAAGAGATTTGATGTTTACTATGGATTGATGTTTATTGACCGTTATCAATGAGTAATTTAATTTATATGGTTGCACAAAATATACAAGCTTATCTAAGTAAATATATTACTTCCATTTTTTGAAACATTATCGTAATTTTGTGCATTCATTCTATAAATGCAGCGAAATTTTAACAATCAAATGTGTATTATTTAGTTTTAATTTATATATCTTAATAGTAATGTGTGTGAGATTTTAATTTATATTATAAATGGTAATGATGATGATAAACATTTATTAAAACTAAATTTGATACATTGAACATTAAGAAAGGTAAGAAATCACATTGTTTGCTTAAAATTTGGTTTATAAGATTAATTTTTTTTAAGAAAATCATTCCTAAATCACCATAATTTAGATGATTTAAAATGTTAGGAAGGTTGGTATTGTAACAAAAAATTTGAAATTATGATTTAATATTGGTGTGCAAAACATTGTAAAAGAGTTTGATTTTCATCTTCAACCCTTTTAGTGTCACAAAGATAATAAATTCTTTCAACCTGCAATGTTTTAAGAATTGTCTATTAGCTTGTTTTGAGAATTTGTTCTTATTTTAACAATGTTAATTCTCTTCTTTACACTAACAAAAAAATACTTTTGATTTTGAAAAATTAAATTCAACACATTCTAATTTTCTTTTATCTTTTTATTCTTTATTTTATAACAAATGTCCTTCAATTAAAATATACTCATATTTTTAATATTATTATTATTTTGTAAATAATATTTTCCTATTATCTCAATAATTTAATAAATATATTAAATTTTTATACTAATTAGAATATAAAGCAAATTTTATTTTTCACCATTTTTATACCATAAACATATAACAATAATTATACTCTAATTTTTATACATTAAACAGATAAGTATAATTATACAAGCAATTAAAAATAACGCACTTTTATTGAAATAACAAGGAAAAACACAATCTCTTTCATTTTAATTTTTGCACAACTTTATTTATAATACAAAATTAGGCTTTTCCTTCTCTAATTTCATTATTATTCCCTGTACAGCATGGTAATAAAGTATTTAAGGGGTTTTGGATTAATCATGAATGGGTGCACTGTTAAGCCATTTTTTGGTATAGGTCATTGGTTCGCAGTGTTAAGGCATTTCTTGGTATAGGTCATTGGTTAACACTGTTAAGGCATTTTTGATATAGGTCATTGGTTCAAATCCCCCTAAGTGCTTACCTACCAAAAAAGTATTCAGAAAATATTGATGTTCACATTAATTTTAAATTTACTAAAAATTAAATGATTTTATCTGATATTTACCTTTGAAAAAAAATTAATTTATTTTTTATTTTTTTTAAATATAATTTTTCTACCTTATTAGCAGGGGCTTCTGTCACAAGCTTGCTCTTTCTCTGTGTCTGTCAGTTTTCTCTGATAACCAACTCCTGGTGAACCAGTGGTGCACCTACTGAGATCTTTCACGCTCTAATGACCTTCTCAACGGCATCCACGGCTTACACGGTCTTGGCGTCCCTTCGATCCTTTGGCGAACTTCCTGTGAACTTCGGATGAAAGCACAGAGAGAACTACTATCACAGAGGACTTTTATAAATGCACAGAGGTACTCAAATAAGAGAATGGCATACTCATTTTATTTGAATAAGAAAATCTTTACAGAATGCTCACAGAGCTTTTACAGAGATTGATTCTATGCAGAAACACACTAGTCTTGCTTTTACCGGACTTTTCACAGCTTAATCATAAGCAAGTTACTACCGGATGCTTCTGGCAAGAGATAGGCTCTGTATCAGAATCAGACTTTACACCAGAAAACTTGACTCTTCTAATGGTTCGGCCACTTTAGGTTCTTACCAGTGCCGAGCACACTGATACGCAGGCTTCTCGAACCAACTAGGGACTTTGAGTGATTACTCGTGATGCAAGCAGATCGGACTGAATGTTCGCAGATGCAGAGCAGGAGAACACTCGACTCAAAACACACACACACACAAGATTGCCTAAGACTCGATGATCCACAAATGAGCCTTACCCTTCTTTATATAGAGTGTGAAGGGGGGGACAAACATTACTGTTGGTCAGACTGAAAAGACCTAAAGAATCATTTCTTTTTCAGCCTCTATCAAAGCGACGTCCGCACAAATATTCGGGCCAGGCCGAATAATTTCTTTCGGGTAACGCATGTGATATTGTCTGTAAAGTAGATCCTTGTACTTAAAGTAAAAACAGACTCATGACTGGTTACACAGTGGATACTTTTGTACAAAAAGTCCACGAGAAAAGACTAGAAGGGAATATTTACAATGTGGAGGCTTTTGAACAGTAAAGCCCACGGGAACACTGATCACAATTAAGCCCTTGTGATTGGTACTTATTCAAAATAAAGTTAAATCAGGGAATCTTTCCCTTTTGTAAAGCAAATCGTCACATGCCTTGGTGTATATTCTCCGGACTATCATCGGCTTCCCCAGTATGATCTGGTGTTGGACTTTGGTTAGTACACACCACTCCAAGTGATCTACCATGTATTCTCGGAGAGAATAATTGGTCATATGGAAAGGGTCCCATTCTTTGGTTGTCATCTCTCTGACTGTGCTGTAGATGCGATGGTAGCAGTCTCCAATGTTATGATCAAAGCATCTTTGACAGTGTCTTCTTTGATATCCTTCATGATACACAGGATCCATGGCTGTCCTGTTGACACCAAAGTCTATCCACCAATTTTGGAACCGTTCGCACTGCAGATTATTCTGAGAAGTTGCCATTGTGCTAAACTTCAATTTTGTATAATGTGTATCTGTTTTATCATCGACATTCATGAAGTCCCACCATAACTTTTTATAATCTGGAAAGTTGTAAACTGTATCCGGGAAAATTACCTTAGGATCATTTCTTGGCCATCTTGCACCTGGTTGGACTTGCGGATGGTTTATCCATAGATCTCTGGTACGATAGATACAGAAATACGCTCCATAGGTTCTGGTATTACTATCCGTCCAATGTCATGGAAATTTGATTCTAAGGCTTCTCTTGCTGTCCTTGCATCAGCTTTGGCTTTAGTATATATCATGTCATGAATCCATTTTCTGCCTTTTGGATATACTCTTTTTTCTGGCACATAGTGTTGAAGATCTGTATGAGGCTGGAGGTCTGCATCAAGAACTTTTGTATTTCGTAATTGCCATGTAGGCTTCCAGTTGTTTTTATATGTATCCCAGTCTTGGTTATCTGGGATAGTCCTCAAGACTTCACACTTCTGACTTTGATCCCATTTGGTGACAATCATCATGACCTGTGCAACTCCTTTTTCAAGATATTTTCTACTGAGAAAATCAGGGAGGCAGTTTTGTTATCCTTTGATATTCTCAATAGAGAAATCAAAATTTGCGAATAATGCCTGCCATCTAGCAAATTTCGCTTCTTCTGGTTTTTTGATATCTTTAGCCAAAACTTTCTTCATTGCTGAAGCATCTGTTCTGAGAAGGAATGGTTTATTTATGAGATAAACTGCAAATTTACTAATACAGTTCCAAGCAGCTTTTACCTCTCTTTCAATAACAGAATATTTTTGTTCAGTTGGGTTCCAAACCCCTGAGGCAAACTGAACGACTTGTTCTTCTTCACCAATCCTTTGCTTCAAAATTCCACCCCAACCTATGTCACTGGCATCAGATTCTACAATTTTAAATGCCTCATCATCAACAATGTATAGAATAGGTAAAGATTTTACCTTTGCCTTGATTTCTTGAACTGCTTTGGTGTGCGCGTCTGTCCATGGGGGAGGATTTTTGCCAGTTCTTTTATTGAGCACTTTTCTATCAGAAGCACAGTCTTGATAAAAACTACTCACATAATTTAAACAACCAAGGAACCTTTGCAATTGTGTCTTATCCTTTAAGACATCTGGAAATTTATCTGCAAACTCAATAGCATGCTTCTGCAAAGAGATCTGGCCATTTCTAATCTGGTGTCCTAAAAACTTTATAGAAGTCTGGAATAATTCCATCTTCTTTTTGCTGAGAACGAGACCATTTCCTCGAACCAAGTTCATGAAAATATTTACATGTTTGAAATGGTCATCAAGATTTCTGGAAAAAATTAAAACATCATCTATATATACAAGTAACCAATCAAAATATGGCTTGAATATATCATCCATAACTTTCTGAAACTTAGAGGGAGCATTTTTAAGACCGAAGGGCATGACATTCCACTCATAATGCCCTGCTGGGATACTAAAAGCAGTTTTGAATTTGTCTTCTTCATGAACAGCTACTTGCCAAAACCCTGCTTTTAAATCAAACTTTGAAAATACCTTTGCTCCTGCAATTCTTCTGATTAAATCACCTTTATGTGGAATTGGATAGGTATCATCAGCCAAGACTGAATTTAGAGGCTTGTAATTTATGACAAGTCTGGGAATACCTCTAATTTGTTCAGCCCTTTTATTCACATAGAACCCATAGCAGTTCCAAGGACTAGTGGATTCTCTGATTAGGCCTCTGTTCAGTAGCTGTTGAATTTCTTGCTGACATAATTTTCTGTATTCTTGGCTCATTGGTATAGCTCTGCTTTTGCAGGGCTTACCTTTATAACCTTCTTTGTAGGGCAGTTTGACCGTATGCTGCTTCCTGTGCCAGAAGGCATTTGGTTCTTCTGAGCAACATTTCTTTGCCAATTTTTCTTTTAGCTCTATAATCCTTCTCTTGATCTTTGGCTGTTTCAGCTGTTCCTCTATTCTCAATTTTCCCTTTAGATCTTTAAGATCTGTCAGTAGAGATTCAGCTTTCTCCAACTTCTGCATAGCTTGGACCATAGTGGAGACCCTGGGAGTAGAGACATAGGGGAGCTCAATCCTCTTTCTTGTTCCTCTGGATGTAGGCACAGAGATGAAATAACCAGCTTTACTCCCTTTTATTCTTGCTGAACCATGTGGTTCTACTGCAGCTAGAAAAACATTACCTAATATACAGTCAACAGGTATGTCTGCGATAGCAAATTTCATATATACACAATGAGTATCAAAACATAAGGAGGCTCTAGGGATTTCATATTTGAGCTTCTTATTCCCTAGTCCTACCACTTCCCTTTCTGCCGAGACCCAGTATTCTGCTGGAATGTTTCTAATGTTAAGAATGTTGATGTCAGCACCAGAATCCAGCAATGCAGTCATAAAAAATATTTGGCCTTGGATATAGATTTTTACTTTAACATGATGTTGTTGGTATGTAATAGTAAATAATCTCATATCCTGAAAGCCAAAATACGGTTCTGACCTTCCTTCTGCAATTTCAATTTCTTTGTGGCGAGATCCTGTATTCCAGGATTCTTCTTCTTCTTCTTCTTTAATCTCCTTTCCTTTCTTTAGTTCTGCTTTCTGTGCTTTGATGGCAGAGATTTCTAATTTGAGCTGGTGAATTTCACCACTCACTTCTCCCAAAGTCAGGGATCTTACTTTCCCTGGTTTTTGATGATGCATTTGGAAAGATTTTGTATTCCTTTCATATGAGGCATCAACAAATAGTGGCTTCTTACCTGATTCTTTTGAAGCTTTAGATTTGAGTTGATCTGTAAAAGCCTCTATCAGGCGGTCTTTCATTGCACCTTCTTCCATATTCCTGATTTGGGCTAAAATTTTCATCTCAGCTTCTTCTTCAGTAGATGCCATGAGGACTTTTTCTTTGGGAGGCTTTGACCTTTCTTCTTCTTCACTGGAGCTGTCAAAAACTTCAGAATCATTATCATAGAAAACATGACATGCACATTCATCAGAGTCTGAACAAGAACATTCTGATAAATCTGAATCACTAAAATGTCCCATATTTACTTGAAATTCTTCATATGTACTAGTAAAAGAATCCAGAGATGAATCTTCTAATTGATGCTGTTGAGCTGTAATATGAAGATTTGGACAATTTTTTGTAACATGATACTTTGACTTGCATCTTAGACAGGAGAATGGGCTAGAATGTTCTTTCTTGACTTGTTTAGCTTTTTGGGCATAAACAACTGTCTTTTTCCCCCTACCAAGTTTAGATTCTTCGCCTTGAGGACATCTCGAGGATGTATGTCCTGTCTGTCCACACAACCAACAAGTCAACTTGTTCCATTTTTCTTGCTTAGATGTGTGTAAATGTATATCAGAGGGATTATAGTAGTGAGTCTTGGGAATATACCTATAATAGCCTTTTCTTTTAGGGGCTTTATCCTTTGTGGGATATTTTCTTTTACTTCTTGGGTAATTCCTTTTATTTCTGTAGAAAGTCTCTTTAAATTCTCTTTTTGCCTTTTTCTTAGACTTTCTTCGTTTGACCAATGGGTCATCAACTGTTAGTCCATATTTACTACAAATAGACTTTTTATCTGGCAACTAAGATAATTTTTCTAATGATTTATTCACTCTTGAGCTGGTACAAAGGCTGACAAGAGTCTTTGTAATGAGAGAATAGATTTCACCCCATGTATATGACTCAAAAGGCAACTGAAAAATATCCTGCATTTTGATATAATCAACAAATTTGGAAGGCAAAGCAGCAAGGTATACCTGCTTCCAAAGCAGATTTTTGGAATCTTTTACTTCATATATCCGCTGCATCCAGTGTCTGTGAAAATCATCATATTGGGACATTTTGTGGCACTTGAGGTTCATCAAAATAACCTCATGTTTATTTGCTATTTCAGTCTCACAGCCACACCAATGTTCTAAAATCATAGATGTTAAGGCACCAATCATATTATTTGTTACAGTGTCATCTTGGTTATGAATCACATCTCCCTTTTCATCTTTCAGGACTTCAGCTTCCATAGTCTCAACCAACTTAGGAGATGATTCTGTTTCCCACCATCTGAGAAGAGTACCTGTAAAACACTGGATGATTATTTTGCAAGCAATCTGATTTTCCCCTTAGACACATGAGTTTATACTCAGTATACATTATATCAATCATTTGGCGGATCTGGCCAATACTCATGTTATCTATGTTCCATTCTTTGTGGGAGTCAGGGAAGAAAGTATGTGCTTCAGGCATTTTTCCTTTCCCTTCAATATCAGGAGCAGAGTGTCTGGAAAATCTGTGCTCGATGGGTTCATAAATTGGGAGGATTTGAGTTTCTGGTTCCTCGAATAAAGAAGCAATAGTTATCTTTTCAGGCTCTTCTGCTTTGGTCTCTTTGGGGAACAGCAGAGGGAATTTTTCTACATTCCTCATTGAATGCTCAATATTTATATTTCTTTTGACAAAAAATGAATTTGGAACTGGCTTTTCTACTTTTGTAACCTGCATCTTATCAAATTTCTCAGTTAAGCCAGTGAAGAGAGTTTTAGTTGTATCAACTAAATGTTCTCTTATCTCCTCAATTTTATTTAATGACTCTTTAGTATATGAGCGAGTCATACTGGAATCAAACTGAATACTATTCAGACAAGAATTTACATTATTGAAAGAAGACTGTACAACATCCACTTGTTTCTTTACTTCTTCATCTTTTGCTACATTCATTTCTAAACCTTTCAAAGCAGTATTAGTCCAATTTATTTGCTCACTAGCCTTTTGGATCCTACCATCAATCCCTAAGGCATTTCCATCTTTCTGGACTAAAGGAATGGCTTTAGCAACATTTGATTTTTCTCCCAAGACTATTCCTTTGTATGGAGGAAAAGTAGTCGGAGTTTCAACTATAGACCCATCAAGTGCAGTCCACCCATGCTTATCGGGAACATTGCTGCATGAAGCACCAGTCAAAACTTTTATGGGAGCAATTTTTTCTTTCCATGAATAGAAAGATATCCATTCATTATTGTTCTCCATATAGTTTTTCCAATCTATAGCCATTCTTCTTTTCTGCTCTGAGGTATACTCTTAATCAAACTCATCTGCTTGGGGATTAGTGAATAAATCCCAATTCAACATTTCTTTCATCCATTTTGCACTGATTTGAGATTTAGGACACCCATCCATAAGTGCAAAAAACTTATGCATCTCCATGACTATAGGTTTCTTACAGTCTGAAGGGATCTGTTTGAATCTGCACTGTGGAATCAGTTCTGACTGTTCTATTTTTCCCAACCCATACCTAGGCTTTGCAGGTCTCATGGGACAGATCATCTGGGTTAGCCTGGGATCTTCCTCTTCTATTGAGTGGATCATAAGGACATGATCATTTTCAGGTTCAGGTTCATGAGGAAAAGGTATGTCAGAACATTTAGGGTTTGGACGTGAACTAATAGAAGTGGATGGTGGAGCAGTGCCTGTATGGGGATTATGATGCAGATGAATGTTTTGTTCTGCTAAACTGAGAAGGTTTACAATATTTGTACACTCAGGACATTTTACTTCTAAGGACGAAAAATTTACAAGCTGGGCTAATTCAAAAAGCTGTAAATGATGACAGGAAGAAAATGATGATGATGAACAAGTGGTATCTATAGTGGAAGGATCTCTGTAATATCTGGACATTTTACAAGCAGCATCTATTCCTCTTCGATCAATGGTTGATCTTCGGGGAAAAGATATTACTGCAGTTGAGGCATTCTCGGTTATATTGGCTGACGTAATGTTCATGGGGAGTTGCGGCCTGGAGTGATTAACAACCCAATGTTTTGGGAACTCTAGAGTTTCCCATTTTATCAACTGATGCTCAACTTTTTGATTTTTAGGGTCGGTTTTCACTACAACACTTGACTTGGAGTCCCGACTAGGGGTATGACGGATTGCTGGCCACAAAGTGTTGGTATGCCTGAAACAGGCTTTGGTCTGAATGGCAATATTATTTCTTTTCCTTTTCATATCAAATCCAGTAGTATGGATTTGCAGCTGTAGAATATCCTTGATGGTTTCATCAAAAGTATAAACAGAAAAGTTTGGATAACAGTCAAAGTATACTGGGCCATCAGACAAAGGAGCAACAATTCCACCAATTATAGAATTTGTGTATTTATTGTGTGTTAGGTCTCTAACTGTAGCAAGCACAAATGTGTTTAATCCTTTATGAACCAAAGGATTAATGCCAACTCTTATACAACCAAGATGTAGGTAATTTGTTTTCAACTTTTTGGCTTCTGCTTGTAGAGATTGGGGATCAAGTAGAGGGATAGTCTGGATACTATCAGAATTTTCTTCAACTTGACTAACTGACTCTTTAATGCTAATCCTAGAGGCAGCAATCAAATGAAATGGGGCTAAGTCGCTATAAACTTCAGAAGGTGTAATGTCTGGTAGTGCCCACCTAGCAGAAGGTTGACTCTCTGCATATGTTTTATCAACAGAATTCAAAGTTCTGTTTGCATTATTTTCAAACATTTCTTTTAAAGGACTCTCTTCATTCTTATCTTCTTCAAGCTCTTTGAAGGAAACAAATTTTCCCAAAGATTCCATTTTTAATGAGTAAGATTCTGAGTACCAACCTTTTGAACCAGACGTTACTGGCTCTGGCCTTATTCTATAATAATAATATGTATTTTGAGAAATTAATGACCATGTACAACTACCCGTGGACCGTAAAGAAAAGTAAAGAGTGGTAGATTGCACAAGTAATCGGTTGCAGCTCTCGAGATTGATTGAATAGAATCCGTGTGAACGTGATGATGACTAAACGAGAGAACGCATTAATTTGTAGTTGACAATGAGGCGATCGCCGTCCGTAGCACTGCATTTTTGAACCATGTATTTTTTTTTATCACGTGGCCATCTAATATCTTTGTGTTACAATGGCACTGCGGCATTTATCTCAACACATTCTTCCTTAAATTTTGAAATAGAAGAAGGGAACTCTTATTTCTGCGATCATAGTATAGTTAATGTTATGTGATAGGGTGGCTTTATAACATTATATAATACCCAGTGTGGTTTTTTCTCTTTTAACACCGCGTAGCGTATTATATAGTGTTATAAAGCTCCCTTATCAGATAACATTAACTATGCTATGGTTGCAGAAATAGAAGCTGCCTAGAAAAATGACACTGACTTGTTTAATTTTCAGAAACAAGAATTCATTTCGTACTTTAATAGAGTTAAATTTGATTTGAAAAACTCAAACAATGTTTTCGTTGAATCCACCCCGGGAAAATACATTTTAAAAAACAAAAGATTAAAATTTCACTGGGAAGTGTTTCCTCAAATTCATATAGAAACGAATTCCCAAATATATAATAATTAAATGAGGCCATTTTCATGTCATTGGGATGTCATCAGCGGCTTACCATCTAAGAAAGTTTCAATAACACAGATTTGGAAGATTATTTATCAAAAAGAAACAAAATGGGACTTAGCTTCTGAAAATGGTAGTCTAAATAACACATTACATCATAATAAAAAATAAATATCAAATAATAAATAATATATTTTAGGGAAATATATATTATTAAAAAATTAATAGTTAGCTAAATTATTATTTACATACTTAAACTACATAATTTTTAATCTATTGGTTCTTGAAATACACTTTGAAATATCTATTTTTCACAGAGAAATATGTTAATCATATTTATTTTCAAAGCCTTTGATAGAAAGGTTAGTTAAATTATAATTTATATTGTTTAAATGACATTTTTAATATTAGTTTTGCCAAATACTTTATTCATTTTGAAATGTCATAAGGTAATTAATGCAAATGTATTTTTTTTTTTTACAATACATTGGTATCTAGGTATGTAAGTCACGGTCAAATTGTCACTAGTGAATTTTGCCTAAAATCAAATGAAAATTAATTGAAATGTTTTTAAATTACTATGCATTCAAAAACACATTATTAAAAAAATATATATCATAATTTTGTTAAAAATTATATCACCTAAAATTAATAAGGTAATTTTGTTTTTATTACATAAAACATTACAACACCAATATTTTCTTAATTTATTAGTTGGTTTATTGTGTTTGATAAAAATCTCTACTTGAGTGTTCGTTTCACTTGTGTAGAACATATAATTTTTGTTCAAATTTAATATATTCATATATATTTGTGATGTTTATCTTGAGCATATTCATATGTATTCGAAGAAATGTAATATTGTGTAAAAATAGAATTTGGTAAGAGGTTATATATGTATATGTTAGCACTTTTAGTTAGCAGATTTCCAATGCAAGATAACAATATTCTTTTTACTACTTTTGGTAGAAATATTTTTTGGTTTGGAAGTATGGTTCTAGAATTTTAGTTTCAATGTTAGATATCAATATTTTTTACCACTTTTGATAGAAACATTTTTTCGTTTGGAAGTATTGTTCTAGAATTTTGGTTTCAACATTCAAGTACTAAGTCTCAAGTATCATGTCATTAGCAATATTTTATGGTACTAAAAACACTTTGTTCATTCATTCATCTATGTCTTATTTGTTTTTTATTCTAATTTAAGGATACTTAAAATAAGCAAAAATATCTACAAAGTAGCTTTTGTTCAAATACAATAGTTAGTTCATACAATTCAAAATTCAATAATTGAACTAAGCCGCAGAAAAAGACTAATTATGCAGTGTTATTTAACATATGAACTAAAAAATTCCACCATTTAACTTTAGAATAAATAATTAAATAATCTTTAAAACACTAATTGGACTTTGAAATGAATTATGGACTAATCTTTTCTCATAGAAGTATTATGATGTCACCCCATTTTATTACATGATTATTACACATCATGTAGAAATTCAACGATACTATAGCTCAATTGATAATCCATAAAAATCTGGATATAACGTTCTTATCGTTACATTGTTTACTCATACATTGTTTTTGGTCACATTTTAGTGACAAAATGTCTCTCTTCTTATAAATAATTTAATGCCTGGTCACATTTTAGTGACAAAATGTCTCTCTTCCTATAAATAATTTAATGCCTTAGTAACACATTATGCTTAGATAATAGTTGTTAAAGAGAAAGGTATGTATTTGTAGATTTATGTGACGTTGGTTGTTAATTTTTTTTGCATTATAGGTCTCATTTGTCTCATTTGTTATAAATAATTGAAAGTCTTAAATGTTATAAAAAAGGTAAACATTAAAAATTATAATATTTAACCATTAAATAAATCATTTTCCATTCAATAAATTTAATGCCTTAGTAACACATTATGATTAGATAATAGTTGTTAAATAGAAAGGTATGTATGTGTAGATTTATGTGACGTGTTTGTTACTGAGATGTGTAGTTTTTGTCAATTTTTTTGTATTATAGGTCTCATTTGTTATAAATAATTGAAGGTCTTTCTTGTTATAAATAATTGAATACTTTAGTAAGAATTTATTTCTTTTTCCAATTCAGGTGTGATTTATATTTATATTTATATTTTGAATATGATTTTTTTTTAGTAAATCTAATTAAGAAGTTTATTATATAATTTATATTTTGATATAGTTTTTTTAAGTATAAAATTATATTAGAGAAATTATGTAGAAATTTGTCATAACTATCTAGTTACAATTCCCATTGTAGTAAATAGAAATTCAAATACACCAGATATATATAGAGATAATTTATGATTAAAAATAGAAGTGATTCTCACCTTGTTATTAAATAATTAATTCTTTAAATAAAAAAATTATAGATAACAATAATATTGCTAGAATATTTAGAAATCAAAATATGTAAATTAAATATAATGAGTGTGGAATTTAATATTTAAATTTAAAATTTAAATTTTATAGAAAAGTAAACATTAAAAATTATAATATTTAACCATTAAATAAATCATTTTCCATTCCATAAACATTATTTTAAACTAAACTTCACTTTGAAAAAACAAGATATATTTATGAAACACGAATCATCAGTATGGGAGGCCGATATTTATTGCAAGAGGTCCATCGTCCCTACTTTATGTACTTGGAATATTGCGATGAATTATTGATGTGCTTACTTAGGAGTACTGATTATTACTATCATTGGTCATCCCATTATCATTGAAAATCCGGACTCGTTTTTAAAAAGATTTTATTTGTTTGCCATAAACTAAATTTAGAATCCTTGACTGGAAGGCCCTCCTGACGTCATAATTCCTATGAGCATTTAAAATTATTTGTGAACGATTGATGGGAATGTGATAGGGGAAGTGGGTGGTTCCATTTTTCATGAAAAAAAGTGATGATATTGACATTTCCATATCCCATAAATTGTATTGACATTCCCATAGATTTGATTTTCCTTCGCACATATTGGCTCCTTTGCACCACCTAATGGTTACAGGGTATTCAAGGGTTCCTATCTCGGTAGAGCAATTGGGGTCCTTATCTCGGTAGAGCAAGGTGAATCTAGTCGCTTTTATCAATAGCTTTTAGTTGGGTTTTGTTGGCTTCCATTTTTCATTTTTACTTAGCATTGAGGATAAGAGTAGTAATATAGAGGTTAAGTGTAAATTTGATTTAGTAATGGATATTTTTAACAAAGTATGTGTTAGTGAGAAAGAGGTTTTTCAATTTTTGACGAAAAGGGAGAGGATGTTTGAGTAACAAGCATATTCATATCTGAACCAACACTTCTTTGTTGTAATTCCAATTGGAAAAAAGATTATGGTGTATTTGTGTTTATATTTTGTGAACCATTTTTTTAACCTAACTACCCATAGTAATTTTTATGTAGAGAGGTATTTATGTGATAAAAAGAATTCTAAGGGAGACATACATTAGACATATTTGACTTAGTAATGGGTATTTTTTGGATGGCGTGTGTTGATGAGATTTTGTTTTCCTTTCTTGCATAAAGGGGGAGCCAAGCAACATGCATCTCACATTGTGGCCAATTGACCATTATCTTATTAGGAACCAAGATTCCCTTGTATTTGCCTCCATTTACAAGAGGATCATGGTAAACTGGAGCTTATATGTTGTGATGGACTTATTAGTAATGGACATTTTTGCAAAGTTGATAGCTAGTGACATATTATTTATGTATTTATTTGTATAGACAGTGGGGATGAGTAGCAAGAATAGATGCAAAGATGTTATGTGTAGGTGGGGATAGAAAAAAGAGTCCAAAAATAAACATATGGGGCTATCCCTTTAGCTTTAGCCAATGGAAGTGCAACATCCAACCCATTGCTAGTGGGAGATAGTATTGACCCTAATGACCATGTCTCCTACAATTTCGAGTACCTTTTGATTTTGGCAAACAAGTTGCTCACATTCCTAATATGCCAACATGAATTTATTAAATAGACTTGCCTATATTGTATTTGGTTTCATATAGTTTAGTTAGTGAGGAATATCCTTTTCATGTGCTCAATAACATTATATGCCTTCTAAGTAGATAGAGAAGTGTGTAGACAAGGTTTTACGATTTATTTCTAGGGTTTACGGTTTAGTTGGCTCCCCCCTAGGGACACGGAAATGGGGAAAAAGGGGAGAGGCCCCTCCTTCAATAGCATTGTGGCAAGAAGAGAAAATAACTAGACCCCATAAAGATCCAATAATCATGCACCAAGAATAAAGACATGTTCTTCATCTCCAAGTATTCCCTCACCTAGAGAAGCAAAAACCCTTTCAAAGTATCAACAACTAGGAATGGAGCGAGAAATTTAGGATCGTAAAAACCCATTTGTATGAAATTACTTCAAACAAAATAGGGAAAAAAAATTCAATTCATGGAAGATTATGTGTAATTTGCAAATTTGTGGGAAACTAGCTTTCTCAAAGAATTCTTATTAGCTGGATCTTTAAAAAATATCAAGTGAAAGGAGATATGGAACTTGAGATTCGTTCTAAGGGATCTTTCATGGCCATTTTCAACAATGTGGAGGAAAAATATTGAATATTTCAAGTAGGCCCCTTCTTCCTTTGTTGAAAATGCAGCGAGAAAATCTAGTTTTGTATTTGCCTTGGGCAAACTAGATTAAAATTCAAAGTTCTATTTCAGTAGAATACTTGGAGGTAGTTAAGAGGTGACATGGCTCTTTTCACTAAGTTAACTTGGTAAATTCAAGTTGGAGACACTTGAGCTCAGTTCTACATGATTGATTGCTAATTTGTAGCAATATATTTCAGTTAATTTGAGTTATTTTCAGTTTAACTAGTTCTAATTGTCAGAAGAACTAGTGGAGGTCAAGTCGTGCATGTGGAACTTCAACCACATTGATTGATCAACTAGTTAACTGATCAATCAACTCAAAATAAGTGTTTCATGCAAATAATTTGAGAACCGAGTTGAGATGGAGATTCCAAGGTAGTGTACTATCAGTTGTAGCATATTGTCATGTGTATAGGTGATGCATGCCATCAGAGATTGACCCAAGGCTATTGTGCAATTCCTTGGCGTGAAATTCCTAAAAATAGGGGAAATTTCCCAAGGGAACAACACAAGGAAATTGGAGCTTGGAAAGGCTTGAAATTGGCTAAGTGTTGGGCCAAGTTAGTGAGTGAGGCAGAGGGATAGACTATACACTTGCAGAATGTGCTCAGGCTTGAGCAAGCATTGTATTTCTTCTCTATTCTTTAATTAATGCAATACATATAGTAAGGGGTTTTGAGCAGTTGCTTTCCCCTAGACAAATCTGTATGTATATATGATGTTTCATTTTTCATGTCAATGATTCTTGTTTTAGATGGTGAATTAACTTCTGTAGATCAGTAAAGTATCTTGAAGTCTTGTGATTTAGCATATTTCACGAGCAATATTGAATCTACATGGTATTAGAGTTGGAATGACTGTAGAGAAGACATTTCGAAGTTGTCATTGTAGGAGATTTAAATTTGAAGATCAGTGTTGCAAGTTTTCTTCACGACTGAGAAGATGGATTTAAATGGACTTCAGCTTGAGTATGCCTTGGAAGGCACCTCAATCTTTATTGCATGGAAGGACTGGAGGGAGGCACTATTGGATGATAATGGGCTATTAGAATACATTAAGATAGATATAGAAAATCCCCAAGCATCTCATGCCTAGAATCTTGCTCAGTGGAAGAAGGATGTGGCCAAAGTGAGGAGAATCATAATGGAGGGATTTCATGATCATATTCTCGTGAATATCCACGGAAAAGAGACTTCATTTGCAATGTGGAAAGCATTGACCAAGTTGTTCGAGAACAATAGTGACCATAGGAATATCGCACTCAAGGACAAGCTTTGAAGTATCAAGGTGCAAAATAACGACATAATTTTGCAGTATGTGAGTAGGTTTACACAGTGTCGTGATGAACTGGGCAGTGTCAGTGTGACTTTCCCTGAAGAAGACTTGGTATCTCTAGGCCTTTTGGGCCTTCCCAAGTGCTGGCATAGCTATCAAGATTCGATAAATGTTCGAGAGAGACTACAAAATTGGGAGCATTTATGGTCTGATCTAGTGCATGAAGAAATAAGGTGAAACACTAGAGATGGGACCTCATCCAAGGGTGAGGATGAGGAGAACTGTGCCTTGGATGGAAAGGGAAAGAAAGGGAAGGGGAAGAAATCCCAATCGAAAGTAGATTTGAGTGAAGGGGACAAGAAGAAAGACTTTTCGAGAATAAAGTGCTCTCGATGTCATGAATTTGGGCATTATGCAACGAAGTGTCCACACAAGAAGGCAAGAAAGAAGACAACATGAGGAGAAGTGAGTGAAGCCTTGGCTTCACACGTTTAAACTTGATTTTACCCTCATTGCATGCATGGAAAGCACAATGATGGGTAGTGTGTGGTACCTTGACAATGGTGCTTCATTCCATAGGATGGGAAACAAAGAATTATTTAGTGACTTGGAGGAGAAGGATATGGAGATGCACATCGAGATGGGAGATGATGGAAGGTATAATGTGGTCACTATTGATACAATTACTTCTCCGCTCTCAGGATGAAGGATGTGATCTTTATACCAGATCTGAAGAAGAATCTAGTTTTTGTAGCTGTGTTGGAAGACCATGGCTATAATGTGATATTTAGAAAAGAGAAGGCTTTCTTGAGACACATCACCATGGGACAAGTGAAGAAGATCCGGTTTCAAGTGAAGAACTTATACAAATTAGATGTGAAGGACTATGCGGCATTAAGCACAAAAGTAGTGAAGGTGCAGAATCAAGATGTCAGTGAATTATGGCATAGAAGACTTGGACATTTGCATCATGGCACTTTGAAGATCATGCAACAAATTTATACATGGCTCTCCAAAGGAGCAGTAGAGCAGAAAGATACATGCAAAGGGTGTACGTTGGTGATGTACACAAAATCCACCTTCAATGATCGAGAGAGTAGGGTGCATGCAGTCCTTGAAAGGACTGAGTCTGATGTCTTGGGATCTTTCTAGATAGCATCCACTTCCAAGCACAGGTATTATGTTATATTCATAAATGATTTCTCATGTAAGCATTGGATCTACTTCATCTAGAAGAAAGACAAACATTCTCTAAATTTTTTGAGTTTACAACACTTATTGAGAAAGAGACTAGTAGGAAAGTGAAAGCTCTTAGGAGCAATAATGATGGTGATTATGTGTCAAATGAGTTTAATTTTTTTGTGCAAAGGAAAGCATTGGATGGGAGTTCACAACACCCCATAACCCACAAAAGAACGAGGTGGCTAAGAGAAAGAAAAATATTATTGTGGGAGTAGAAAGGGAAATGTTGCATGACTAAATCCTACCTTTGTACTTGTGGGATGAAGCATGTAACGCAATGGTTTATTTGTAGAATAGGAGTCCTTATAGGATTCTTGGCATGAGTACACCAAAGGAATCTTTTTCGGGGAAGAAATCAGATGTTTCACACTTCAGGATCTTTGGATCATCATTTTACTGTCATGTTTCCAAGGAAGAAAGGAAAAATATAGAGATAAAAAATGAGATGGGAATATTTGTGGGCTACATAGACAGCCTCACAACTATCATGTTTACTTTCCATCCCTTAGGATGAAAGTGGTCAGATGGGATGTGAAGTTTGATTAGGAGAAGGAAATGAGGTGTTCTATTGAGAGGGAGCTTCAGTTGTAGCCTCATCAGGATCTTTTGGTTCCAAAGTAAGAACCTCAGGAAGTTGTGGAGCAATGACAATCAGAGGAGAAGAGAGTGGAGACATCCACTCAAGAAGAGACATCCAGAGAAGGAAAGAAGTGAACCTTGGAAGTTGACATATTATTGCATGATGCTAGAGAGAATGTGGGAGAACCCACATCACAACGCAGGTAGAGGAAGTCACCAGACCAGTATACTGACTACATGGATTTGATGAGTGAGTTTGAAGAGATAGAGCCATCCTCAATCGAGGAAGCTGTAGAGAAACCAGTATGGGTTGATGCTATGGTATAGGAATATGGTTCCATTGTTAGAAACAGTGTTTTGGAAGTGGTCCCAAGGCTAGCAGATAAATCAATGGTTTGTTCGTGACGGCTTTATGAGGTAAAGCATGCAGTATACGGAAGCATAGAGAAAGATAAGGCCAGATTTTTGGTCAAGGGGTTATCTCATGTGGAGGGAATCGACTATGAGGAGACCTTTTCTCCAATAGAAAGGTATTGATCCATCAATTCAATTCTAGCATTGTTAGCACAGATGGGGTCAAAGATCCACCCAATGGATGTGAAGGCAACATTTCGCAATGGAGTTATTGAGGAGGAGGTGTATATTGAGCAACCAGAGAGGTTTGAGACCTTTGACAGAGAGTTTCATGTATGAAGACTCAAGTGCATGTTGTATGGACCAAAGAAATAACCACGTGCTTGGTATACCATGATCGATCTCTGTCTCACTGGTTTGGGATTCATCAAAAGTGAAGTAGATGCAAGCATTTATAACATTATGGTAGAAGTTAAATGGTTGGTTATTATGTGATATGTTATTGACTTGATCCTTACTGGTAATGATCATTTGATCAGATCTCGCAAGGAGAAATTTGCAAAAGATTTCAAGCTGAAGGACATGGGTCTCATGCACTACTTTTGAATTGGAAGTATGACAAGGAGATGGGGAACAGTTTATCTCTTAGGGCAAGTATGTTAATGAGATACTTCAGAGGTTCCACATGGATAGGTGAAAACCCATGGAGACTCCTCTCTTAGGGAATTGGAGGAAAGAGGATGCTACTTTAGGTGAAGTAGTGGAGGCTACCATTTACAGGTAGCTTGTGGGTTTACTTATGTATTTGGTGAACACATGACCCGACATGTGTTATGAAAATAACCAACCTTATCAAGTAATGATTAATCCAACAAAATTGTACTGAAAGGTAGCAAAGCATGTGTTGATATACCTCAAAGGAAATATTCAATTTCGTCTTTGGTATAGATGGAAAAATGGAGTGAAGTTGCAAGGCTTCATCGATGCAGATTGGGTAGGGATTCTATCAAAAACGAAGAGCACATCAAAAGAAATTTTCAGTGTTGGGACAGTAGCAGTTTCTTGGTACAGTAAGAATGAGAGATTCGTAGCACTCAGCTTAGTAGAATTAGAGTACATGGTTTCAAGTCAAGCAACATGTGAATCTATCTAGATTAGAAAGATTCTTGTTGAGTTATTTGGCTAGAAGATGGATCCTAGAATGATTTACTGTGACAATTAGAGTTGTATCAAACTCTCTGAGAATCTGGTATTTCATGATCTATCCAAGCATATTAACATCTGATATCACCATCTATGAGATTGTTTATAGAGGCATATTATGGTGTAACAGTACATTCCAACAAAGGAACAGGATGTAGATATTTTGACAAAGACCTTTTCAAGAGGTAAATTTTATTTCCATAGAAGTAGGATTGGGGTATCTGATAATCCCTTTCTTGCTGAGAGGGAGTGTTCAAAATTCAACAAGAAAATATAGTTTTGACTTTGCCTTGGTCAAACTAGATTAAAATTCAAATTTCCATTTCAGCAGAATACTTGGAGGTAGTTAACTGAGGTGAAATGGCTCTTTTCACTTAGTTAACGTAGTAAATTCGAGGTGGAGACACATTATTTCATTTCTTCATGATTGATTTCTAATTTGTAGCAATCTATTTCAGTTGGTTTGAGATTGTAATTTTAACTAGTTCTAATTGTCATAAGAAATAATGGAGGTCAAGTTGTGGGTGTGGAACTTCAACCCCACTGAGTGATCGACTAGGTAATTAATCAATCAGCCCAAAATAATTGTTGCATGTAGAGAATTCGAGTTACCCATTTGAGATGGAGATTCCAAGGTAGTGTACTATTAGTTGTAGCATATTCCCATGTGTACAGGTGATGCATGTCGTCAAATATTAACCTAAGGTTATTATGCATTTCCTTGGTGTGAAATTCCTGAAAAATAGGGGCAATTTATCAAGGGAATAATGCGGGGAAATAGGAGCCTGGGAAGGCTTGGAATTGGTCAACTTTTGGGCCAAGATCAGTGAATCAGGAAGAGGGATAGGCTATACACTTGTAGGGTGTGGTCAGGCTTGAGCAATCATTGTGTTTCTTCTCTATTCTTTGATTAATGCAATACAAATAGTAAGTGATTTTGAGAAGTTTCTTTCCCCTAGATAAATCTCTATGTATGTGTGATGTTTCATTTTGCATGTCAACGATTCTTTTTTTATATGGTGAATTAACTTTCTGTAGATCAATATAGTAGCTTCAAGTCTTGTGCTTTATAAAATTTCATGAGCAGTATTGAAACTGCAAATTAATTTCTCAATCCTTAAATCAGTAGGGATATATATAGATATATAGATATATATATATATATATATATATATATATATATATTTTATATGTTATTATATATGTATATATATATTTAAACTCGAAAAATACGACTTCAATTTATCCCCTGCTTATATTTTTCTATATTCATGCATCAAGAGTTCTAGGATTAATATATTTTGGGAGGTACAGGAATTTTGATAGGCTCATTCGTAATCCTTCCGAAGAAAAGAAAGCAAAGCTAGTACTACTCATATGCACACATATGTAAGCACTCTGTGGTTTATTAGCTTACTTAACAATAAATTGTAGTTTAATCCTCCACTGAACTTCCAACTAGCCATTCATGCTTGGATACCATAGTCTAGAGTTCTCAATGCATCAATATAGGGAAATAAACCCCAAACTTCAAAATATAGATCTCATCTATAACTCTAACTGTGCTCCTACACTTATGCTCAATGTTCTTACACTCTTTCTTCTTTCAATTCTCTCTCCCTTCTTGCTTGTTTTTCCTTCTTGCCTCTTGTTTTTCCCTGATTAACTTCCTATCTCGAGATATTGTTGACTTTGTATGCCCCCACATCATGCAACAAAATGTCTGCACTTTTCTCCATCTAATCACATATTCACCTTATGTCATGTGGTGTCTAGTTATATTAGGGCACCGTATACCACTCCCCCACTTCTATTATCTCCCTTAGACTTTGTTCTGTATGTCTTCCCTTTAGGCCATTATTTCATATTTTTATGATTTCCAAGAAAATAATTAACACTTCAATTATTAATAGGGATTGTCTTAGCCAATCATGGCTCCCATATTTTTCTTTAAAGTCATGGTTGAATATATAAAAACATGTGGTAGAAATGAGGGGTTGTTACAAACCCAAACACCTTAAAGGAAACCCATCCATGGTATTTTTGTAACTAGAAAGAAAAAGTTGAAACTAGTCTTTGTAATCATAGCTCTTACATATGCTTAATCATTAAAAAAATGATTAAAGTACATTTATTTGTTCTTCCATCTCCAAGGTGGCTTCATGGGGTCCAATGTTCTTTCATTGTAGCTTGAGTTACTCTATTACTTGATTCTGGAGTGTGGTATGCCTCTGATCTATGATGTGCAATGGTTTTAGTAGGAACTCTTCCTCAGGTTCCTCCTATATCACAAACTAGTAAACAATATGATCAGTGTCATTTAAATAATTCTAAAGCAAGGAAATGTGAAACAAATTGTGTTCTTTCACTATGGGTGAAAAGGGAAATATATAAACCATTGGCCCCACTCTTTTCAAAATATCAAATGGTCCACAAAAACTAGGTGCCAACTCAACAAAAGTCAACACTTTTAATGAGTTCTTCCTTGGTTGGATGCATAGATGTACATTCTCTCCCACTTGGAAATATTTATGTGCTCTATGTCATTTGGAAACCTTCAACAATATTGAGAGCAAGGGTTGAATTAGTATTATGCCTTATGATTAATTTTACCAATTTTTCCTTTATTTTTCCTCAAACCCATGTTTATTTATTCATTGGTAGCATAGTACGACATATCTATGCATAAACTATAAGCAACATTTAAAACATATGAGAAGCTATAACATAATAATATAACCATGAGAAACAACAAAATAAATCATATGATCACACATAGATGTTGTAATTATGATGCATGTGTTGTCCTTCATGGAAACTCACTTGTATACGGTAACTAGATGAGCCTACAAGATAGATCAGAGGTTACAGAATGTTCGAACATAGAGATATCAGAGGTGATAGAATGGTGGAACACAGAGATATCAGAGGTGACAGAATGATGGAACAAAATAATGGTTAAAGGTTTGATACATGAAGATTGTGTTAGTTTTGTCCTTGATAGACAACCTATTTGATGTATGGACTACTTGATAAAGGTATAAATAGGATGTGATAGAATGCATGGCAGTTGTGTTTACAGATGTGACAAAATGTAGGGCATTTTAAAGGAATTAGTTAAGAAGTGATGTATGATGGAAACTCATATTGTAACAGGTCTATTCAGAGGTAATAGAGTAATGGCATAGAAGAATAGGGTGATGGAACAAAGGATTACAGATCATAATCAAGCAATTGAAGAAACACATTCTTAAGTTGTATACACTGGTTCACCTAGTCCAAGTAGTGTATACAAGAGGGTTCACAGAAGAAAAGAAGCGTATATGTATGTACACACTTTCACAGAATTAAAAGTGTGTATGGGATGGAAAATTAAGGTTAAAGAATCCCAAGCATCCACACCATGGTATTAGCCCACAATATTGAGTGAAGTAATGGTTACTTGATCCCATCTAAGAATACCATAGGTTCGAAGTGTTTTTTTGTTCTGAGGTATTGAAAAAGGCTCTAAGTATATAAGGAGTAGAAGATCAAAGGGCTATGTGTGCAAGTAATGAATATCTTATGAAGAGCCAGATCAAAATCAAATATGCATGTTATGGGTTTCTAATTCTTTACTTGATCTCGACTAACCATGCACCTAAGTGTTTGATGATGGATGAGATCTAATCATGAATTGGGATCATAAGACCTAAAATGACTTATCATTATGTGATTTGATAATGGATAGGCTATATCTGAGTGCTAAAAAATGTTTTTTCCTTTACATGCTATGATATGTGTATATTTGAAGTCTGGAATAGCTGTGAAGTTATAAGTTATTATTTGCAGATCTATATGTTGGTTCACCTTTGTGAAGATGCATATACGCGTTGGTTCAGCTCTTCCAAGTAATGTATGTAGAAGAAAAGTTTGTTGTTCATAGATGACTGATCTATTTGATCTGTGTTGATGTTTTACTGTTGTTTGTCAATCATGTCTTCTTTGGATCCCAAAGTAAAACTGATTGTATAAGGAGATTGAGTCTAGTTGATTGATTGATTAAGTTAGAAGGGTAATCTTTGCCTCTATCTGTTTAAAACTCTGTAATATGATAGTAGATCTTCAGAATGTCTTTGGGCAATATAGTTTATGGTTCAAAAGTTTTATGATTAATTATATTTAGAGGTATATGTAGGTTGGGTTACAGAAAGTAGTGTATACATGCAGGTTGGCTTCACTGAAGTAGTGTATACATTCTGACATATGATTTTTGAGGTTACAGTTGGTTCTAGTTTTTGATGCAGTGTTATGGGTTCAGATATGTGTACTTGTTATAGTGATCTGTCTATTCCATAAGATTGGTTGAATTTTGATTAGGTATCGATTGATTGAGTTTTCAGTGTTTGATTGATTCAGAAATTAATGATTCGGTGATTCATGTATGTCAGAGGTTTTAGTGATTGATTGATTTAGTGTGGTTGATTTAGAGAGTGATGATTGGGTTTCACGTATATCAGAGATTGATGATTAGGTTTCAGTGATTGGTTGATGCATACGTATTTGATGGTTGTATTGCAGTGGTGATTGATTTTGAGCTTCAATGTTACTGATGGGTCCAGTATGAAAATTTTATGAAACGTGGCCTACATATTGTGGTGTTGTGTACCAAAAGTATCAAGTCTGAAAATTTATGAAACATGGTCCCTGAATGAAGATTGAAGGCGGTAACCTTCTGTAGGTTGGTGCTTATGTATTGGTAAATATATCAGCCAATACAAGAGCTAGGGGTTGGAGTTCCCTTCCAGTAGCATCTGGAGAATGAGCAAAGGTAGTAGCCTTCTATAGGCCAACTCCTACGTACTGGTAAACATATTAGCCAGTACAAGAGATAGGGGGTTGTAGCTCCCTTCTAGTAGAAGCTGGAGAATGAGAGAACGTTGTAGCCTTCTTCAGGTGGATTCCTGCATACTGGTGTGAGTCTGTACTAGTACAATATTGTACACAACCTTTTAATATTGAAAAAAAGATAGAGACAACAATAACATGTGGCTTTCTCCCACATTGGGTTTCCACCTCAAATCTTGGTGTTCTTGTGTGTTTCTTATGTGTGATGGTTTATTTATTAAAACACATGGTTAATGCTTATCTAATGGTTAATAAAGTACTAATGCACTAGCTAAAGACAAACATGTGATGGATTAACTAAATTGTAAGTTCTTTAGATATACGGTAATTGTCTTTAGAATAGTCATGTGCATACGCATGTTCGATTCAGTAAAGTCGTGTATAGAAATATGAATATGAAAAGTAAAATGTTATTGATTTGTAAATAATGATTCACCCCCCACCCCCTCTCAGTATTTTTACCAACAATTAGTATTAGAGGAGGTACTTTGGCAGAAGCTTGATCACTTGAAGGAGTTCCATTGAGACAATGGGAAAGAAGAAAAAGAAGAAAGCACCTACGAAGAAGAAGACATCTCAAAGGAATAGTGACAAAAAGAGAGACAATTGACTATTAGGTGGAAGAAATCATTTAGATACAGAATCACCTTAGATTAAAGATGAACAAGAAAAAGAAGTATTAGGTACTAATTTTTGGTCTACTGGTGATACATTTCTTTGTTCATGCAATATTGAAGATAATGAAAGTGATAGTGAAACAACCGAATTTTCTATTATGGGTGAAAGTGAAATAAATCTAATAGAGACAGGAGTTAAAAGACTCACATATAAAATTAGAGATAAACAAGATTTATTTGACAAAAGGGAGTCTACCTTCAAAGAAGAAGTTACCAGGTTAAAAGCTCAATTGGAGGAAGGAAACAAAGTAAGGAAGCAGTACAAGGAGAAGGACGATCAATGTCAAAGGTTGTAGGATGAAGTGACATCATTGATAAATGAAGTAAATGAAAAAGATACAACAATCACTAAACTTAAAGATAGATCCAACTACTATGAAATTCTTGAAGCTGAGGTCATCTCTCTAAAACAAGATCTTCAAAATTCAAATGAGTGAAGAACTACCTCAAGTAGATGAAGAAAAAGAAAATGAGATTCTCAAATTAAAAAAAACCAGTGGAATAAGGAAGAAAAGCTAAAGAAATCATGAAGAAGCAGTATCTAGAAAAGGAAGAGAAATATCAGGTTGAGGTAAATATCCTAAAGGTAAATTAGAAGAAAAGGATAAACTTTTACGATTTCAAGACAATACTAAGATTTTGGATAATATGATTAGTATTCAAAGATCTCCTGCTATCAAGTCTGGTCTTGGTTTTCATGAAAATGTTAAAGGTGAATCTAGCTCACAAACTGACGCAATGAACTCTAATGCAAAATTTGAAATACTCAACAAGGAGATAAGAGGTCAACCCCATCAGCAACTAAGGAATGAAAGTCTTCAAAGAAAATCATTTACTCTTAACTATGGAAGTGTTAATCAATTCTTTCCTTTGATGAATAATGTTGAATGTTTTAAGTGTCTTAATTTTGGACATGTTGCAGCTAGATGCAGAAGTAGAATGTTTCAAGCTAATAACGATCTCACAGAAAGATCATCAACTTCTAGGTACTTTAAGGGATATTGTTCTTCTTGGAATATGTTTGGTCACAAAGCCATTGATTCCTTTAGAAGGAATATGAAACATATAAGATGCTATTCTTGTAACAAGTTTGGGCATATAGCAAAAGAATGCAAGGACATGTCTATGGATCATCGTAGACAATATGGTAAGCAATCAAATAAGAAGATTTATATAAGAAAATATGAAAAGGATGAATCCACCAAGAATCAAGAAAAGAAAGATCAAATAAAGTGTGATCTTACTCTTTTCTCATTCAAAAACGAAGATGGTAGTGGATGTGCTCATCACATGACTGGAAACAAGAGTACAATGGAGTATCTGATAAAGAACTATCGTGAGATTGATATTCTTGGAACTGATGTTTCAGCGAAAGTTCTAGGACCAGGTACAGTCATAACAAAATCAGGGGAAACTGAAAGTATGAAACCTTAGTGTTCTAATTCGCATATGCATATATTATGAAGACAAGTAGCGTTATACGGTAGTTTGAAACTGTAAAATCATGTATATGTTGGTTTGATGAAGAAGCAGTGGGACTGACTCAGAAAAAGCTTCGATATCATTCAAACAATTAATAATTTTATTTTCTATTTTGATGGTTGATGACTACAATCTATGGGTGTTATTTAGAAGTCATTTTGACCCTCATAAGTTGTTGATGACTTGATGTATAACTAGTTGATGATGATGCCTTGATGATTCTTACTGATATATGCAATAATTAGATCTGACAGTGAACAGTTGGCACAGGTTCAGGGGGACAATATGATATGCTTCTAATAATGCATTGTTGGCATTATTTTTAGAATTCCTTGGTTTATAGTGATTCTTATCAATGGTGAGGATGATTATGTTGTTGAAGTGTTTAAATGATGCATCATGCTATGTTGCGGACATGAATTGCCTATGATGAAATCACAAATGATACTTTTCTTAAGCAACTTAGTTGTTTTGGTGCTTCTGATCAGATTTGTGGATGACTCTTTTGATGATGCATATAGTTATGTTGCTTACATGGTTATCTTCATAAGTTCAAGGAGAAGAACAAAGCTTGAGTATACATCTTCATTATTTTATGATGTTAAGTTTCACTCATTTTTGTTCTGTTGTTGCCTTCATGCCTTCAAAGATGCATAAATTTCATATGGTGAAGTTATGGATGAGGATTACTATAGTTATTGGATCTCACATGGTATATTAGTTGAGGATTGCTGCTTTTGATGGTATCATGAAAGCTTGACAAATCACTGTGAGCTCATGGTGTTATTTTCTCATTGATGAGAAACTAGATGCATATTATGTTGGATACATGGATGATTACTTCAGGTGTGATGTTGGTACAAAATATCCTCTTGTATGAAGTAAAATTGGCCAAGAGAATGGTGTTATTGCAGGTTTCATGAAGACATGGCTATTTGGAGACTTGGCTTACATAGTCCCATAATGATGATGACTTCTTACATTATGATGACTTGCTTGATTCTCACACATGTTGATTATCATGGTTGATGCTTATTAGATATGGGATGTTGAATTTTTTTTTAGTGAAGATTTATGGTTGATATATTGCGGGTTCTTGTGGAAAGATCATACAGTTCCTCCTACGATGATTTGTTGATGATGTTGTGGTCATGGATGATGACTATGGTTATTTCACATACATATGATATGATGTAAATGGTTTTTGTATTAGTGCTTGGAGATATGACAAATGCTTCGTTGATTCATGGAAGGCTATGTTAAGGCCTTTTTCTACTAAGGAAATGGAGCAAGTTGATCTTGATAATATCAAGAGGATGAGTTGATATCTATATGGGGCATACTTAGTCACAAGTTGATGATATTAAAGTTACATTGTTTTATCTTGTGCACTGATGATGGACTTATACATGTTGTTATTCTTGATGTTGTTGACATATGCCTATGGTGCAGATCATATATGATGAATGATAGTCGTTGATAAGTATCATGATCTTGTTTAGGTCTTTGGTCTTTGTTATAAATTTCATGTATCTCATTTGATGTAAAGGTCATGTAAATACCTATGACGTAATTATTGTCATATTCAGTCATGTATGGACTTTTGAGATCATATCAAATATGTAATCCCACTTGGTTGAGTGGTTGAGTGGTTGAGTCATTTGGTGTATCCCCACTTGGATGGGTATTTGATGTATGTATGAGTCATTGGTGATAGGAAGGTCATACTCAGGTAGTTGAGTTATAGAGTCATGTTATTCTTTCAAAAATATTTCTACAGACTCTACATATGCTCAGGGGGAGCATTGATGGTATAGTGCATCTCAGCGTGTACTAAGGGGATGTTCAATTAGAGAATTCAGCGTGTGTCTAGAGGGAATATGGGTAGTGTTCATATTCAAAAATTCAGATATGGAAGTCTTCATTTAACATTGGTCGGCCCTTTTCCCTTGATGTCGAAGAGGGAGAGTAGTTTGGTGTTTGGAGAGTAGCTTGATGTTTTGAAAAGCTTAGTGCTTGTCTTGATGTTATTTACAGGTTGTGGTGACCAAACACGAAATTGGTTGCCATCAAGTATAAAGGGGTAGATTTTTGGAATTATGATACATGTGTTGTCCTTGATGGAAACTCACTTATATATGGTAACTAGATGAATCTATAGGACATATCAAAGGTGACAAAATGATGGAACAAAATTAGTAATTTTATTTATTTAATTAAATAAAATCAAATTAATTTACAAAATTTTATTTATTCTAATTAAATTAATAGAATTAAATGAATAAGATTAATAAAATAAAATAAAATTAATAAATAAATAAATTTCCCAACCGACAGTGTGTTGATCCAAATTTTTTTTAACCTCAATAGTATTTATTTCTATAAAGCAGCTCATCTTTTATCATCATTCTTAAAGTCCTGATGATGGATCCCATTTGGGATTTGAAACGTTGGCATAAAAATGTTCATACTGTGGGTTCTCAGGTAACTGATTCAAAAGATACAAACCACAGATCTCTTAAATCCATTACCCATAATTCCTGGCTTTGCACCCCATACTCGTTCCACGGGGCTTGCGTTACCCAACAGTCCCCCAACACAATCATCATGACTCATCCCGAGGTACTTGCTGGCATGGCTAGACGCTCTACTTTGGCGTCACGGTTCACCTCCCGTTGAGTGGAACTCATCATCTAGCTATTCCTGGTTAGTCTCCTGCAACGCTTCATCTGTCTCCTACTTTAGTGTTTCTACCACATCTCGCAACTGATGATACTCATTTTGCTCTGCTCGGTTAACACAGAAAAACCCCTCTAAGAATTTTAGCGCGAGTGGAGGAGCCGCCTATGAGACCTCCTAGTACCACCGTAGCCCTTTCCGACCATCGTATCTTCTCTATACACCGTCCGCTGCAACCTCTGTTGCAATTTTGCAAGACCCTGGGTGCTTTTCACATGATCCTAATCTCCGGGAACCATCAGAGGTGACTTATTGATTGCATCGCCACCCATGGTCACCGTCTATCCATCCTTTTGTTGTAGTGCGCCATCCTACCGCTAGGCAGGGTGATGACATCTGAACCAATTCTACTTCGCATTCCCATTTTTCCGATACATCCCTTGCTAGCGATGCTGTAGCTTGCGGGATACCCACAATTGTCAATACCAGACTCCTTAGAGAGTCTTGTTCCTCCCTCGGCCAGATTACTACCTTCGGGCGCATGCCTGGTGCAGAGATGATGAATAGCTCCATCTGTATTTCCGAACTGTAGGCTGCCCAGTGGATTCCCCATGGTGATTTATAAGCCATGCGAACTTCAACACCCTGATAGCGACTCGTTCTGGCTCATGTAACCTTCTCGTATGAAATCTGTGGCCAATAATTTCATATCTGGGTCGTACTGTTGTTCTTAATTACCAGTCGCCTGCTCCCTTTTGCCATAATGCAACCTTCTTGTCATGAACAATGGTATTAACGGTCATCATTCCTTGGAACAGTGCACCCACGTGGCTTTGTCTGTGGAACCACGCCCTTGATTGTTGGCTAGATGTATGCGCACCTTGATACCCGTGCCTCTATCCCCTAGACTGCTTTATCGTCCCTCGCTCTCTTTCAACTGGGTGGAGCGGTGAGACTCTCCTTGGAGCAGTTATTCAGGCAGTTGGCCTACCCGTATAGAGCTTCAGGTGACTGCCATTTACTCTTCCTGGGAAGGGGTCTCCATTGAGCTTAGCCAGTTGAACTGTGCCCCCATCAGTTACTTCTTTGATGACATAAGGTCCCAACCAATGCATGCAGAGTTTACTTGGGAATTTCTCAAACTTATTGTCATATAACAATACAAGATCATCCTTCTTGAATGTTCGAACCTTGATATGGCGATCATGCCATGCTTTCTTGCGCTGTTTTTGTACCTGCTGATGAAATCCCACCAGAAAGTTTTCTTTGTCCAGTTTGTCGAGTTATGTGAGCCTTTCCTCTAAGGCCCCATGATCTTCCATTCCTATAGCTGCTGCAATCTGTAGACTGGGCACAATATATTCCATAGGCATCATGGCCTCCTTACCATATACTAGTCGAAATGGTGTCTAGCCTGTCAACTTTTTGGACGTGGTTCGGTATGCCCAACAGGGATGCGCAAGTCCTTATCATTCCATTGCGCATTTTAGATCTTAGTCAGTGCGGTTTCCAAAATTTTGTTGAATGCCTCAACGGTCCCATTTCCTTGTGGATGGTATGGCGTGCTCTGTTGGTGATATATCTGGAATTCCTCAGTGAGCACACTGATGGTTTCATTCAAAAAATGCATTCCTCGATCACTCATGAGAATATTAGGATATCCAAACCTGGTTAACACATTCTCGAACAAGAACTTTGCTACTATCGTGGCTGTGCAATCCTTAACTGGCTGTGATTCTGCCTATCGGGTCAAGTATTCGGTCACAGTGATAATATAGTGTGTGCCCGTCTTCCCTCGTGGTTCAATAGGCCTGACGAAGTCGATCACCCATTTCTCAAATGGCTGTAGTGTTACTTGTGGCTGAAGTGGCATTTCATCCCTTCACGATGGCTTGCCCATTCATTGGCATACATCGCAGGCCCGACAATATGCTTTTGAATCTTGATGGAGGGTGGGCCACCATAATCCGGCGCAAAGAACCTTCTGGGTTGTAGCATGGCCCACATAATGTCTGCCAGAAACTCCTCCATGTGCTTCGGTAAGGATCTGTTCTCGCTCAAACTCTGGTATATATCTACGTAATATCTCATCATGGCCCATCTTGTAGAGATGGCCAACAATCACAGTGAAATCTGCTACTCGTGTCACCAATTCATTTTTTTGTTGCACAGAATACCCCTGCGGCGCAGTGCTGGTAGTCAAAAAATAGATTATATCTTCAAAGAGGCCATCCGTAATGCACATTGCATACAACTGGGCATCTGGGAGTCCTTCTTATAGATTCGTGGGTTCCTCGCCCATCTCAATCCGAGATAAGTGGTTTGGACCCGCATTCAAATGTCCTGATTTTACAAAAACCTCAAAATCATATTCCTGAAACAACAACAACCATCAACAGATGTGCCCCCCCCCAACACAGGCTTATTTACTAGGTATTTTAGCATAGATCGATCAGTATACATCTTAAAATATCCTCCAAGAAAATAGTGACGATACTTCTAGTGTGTGTACACCATCGCCAATCCCTTTCTTTCATTAGTAGAGTAATTCTTCTCAGCTTTCGACAACCTTCGACTTGCAAAAGCAATCGGGTGGTCAACTCCCTCCGCTCCTTCCTAGGTAAGTAATTCTCCTAACACGATACATGACACATCAACGTGCACATGGAACTGCACGTCCCATTTTGGAAAGGTCAAGATAGGGGAAGATGCCATTTTTTGCTTCAACAATTCCATGCTTTTGTTACATTCCTCGTTCCAGCAATACATGGCATTCTCTTTTAACAACTGTTCCATTGGAGCTGTCATCTAGGCATAAACTTTTATGAACTTCTGATAGTACCCTGTGTGTCCCAGTGTAGCATGGAGCTATTTGACATTGCGTGGTGCTTGCAAAAGCGATCTTTTCCAGATCCACCATCAGGCATTTCCTACAAACTACGTGACCCAGCAAGTTCTCGAAAGGAACAAGGAACGTACACTTCTTTATATTGAGTGCAATCTGGTGTTAATGATAGGTATCTAGCATTAATTGCAAGCTCTTAGTATGTTTCTTAATTAGGACAAAAACAGTCCAATCGTCAAGATAGACTTCTAAGAATTTATGTAGAAATTCCTTGAATGTAGCTAACATAATGCGAGAAAATATTCCTGGTGCATTCTTCAGCCCAAATGGCATCACCGTATACTGAAAGCAACCCCATTTCGTAGCAAACATTTTCTTGCTTCGATCTTCCGGTGCGATCTTGATCTGATGGTATCTAGAGAACCCATTCGTAAAGCAATACGCTTCCTGCCCGCCCACATTTTCTAAGACTTCATCAGTAAAAGGTGTGGGAAATGGATCATTAACACAAGCATCATTGAGTTTCTGTGGATCCACATAAATGTGGATCTCACCCTTCTGTTTCTTCTCCTGTACCACCATCAGACTTACCCAATCCGACTCCTCGACTGGTTCAATGATCCTGGCTGCGAGCATCTTGTCTAGTTCTTCTCATACTTTTGCTTTATATTTTGGGTTCAATCAGTAAGGTCACTGCTTTACTAGCTTTGTGTTAGGCTTCAAAGTTATCGTCATCATTCCTGGTTTGCCTCGAATCCCTTTCAGCTCTGTAATCTTGGTAGGGAAGAGGTCTCGATACTCCCAGAGCAGCTCGATGACCTTTTCCACTGTAGCGTCGTCCTAGTAATCCCCAAGTGTAGAATACTTCGATTCTTTCTCTGTTCCGATATTCACTTGCTTCATTTTTAATGGCGCTATGACATTTGGATCTTCTATTTTGGGGTTGCACACTTCTCGAATTCCTTTTGATTCTGGTATATTGATGTCGCACGGACCATATTCGTCACCTTCTGTTTTTACATTGTAACATTCCAAGTCCCGGCTTAGCTATCATGACTAGTCTGGTTACACGAGTTCTTCTGGTTCTAGCGGCATCATGAAAATTGCGGTCTTTACTAGCTTTAATGCGTCATCCACTGTATCCATCCATTGATCCTCAAAAAGAAATGTTGAAAGAAACCCTTCGCTCAAGATATCCCACTCCCCTGTGCCATGTCGGAGCTTTGTTTCAGTATACCAATTCCTTGGGATGACATCCAAAGTATGATAAAATAGGAGCACCCATTTTGGTTGCAGTTCCTCGCCATAGGCTTTGGTCCATTTGCTCAGGTGTATGTGCGGATTCTCTCGTCCATCATATTTCTCTGTTAGTTGGAGTATTGGTTGCCCAAATCATATCTGCATCATGTGCTTACATCTTCGCCAATCTGTGAAGGTTCCTTCATGGGTACTCCACCATCGCGCTGGTGTCACGTGCAATGCCCATTTGAGTGCATCAAATCACTTGTATTCAAGTACTGCACTCTCAAACTTCTTCAGGAATTCATTTACTATTGTGAGCCTATCATACACCAGCAGCTCATGGTCCTGAGCTTTAACACAGTACATGGATTTTGTCAACATATTGTAGTTTAAAGTAGCTTCCCCGTTCATTTTTTCGCTATTGCTCGTCTTCTTCCTCCAACTCATCAGTGTATGGTTCCGAGTAACCCTGTGAAATTCTTCGTTCCTCCATTTCCTTACCCTTTAGTGGCCTTTGTGTAGCAGTTTGGTAGATGCAATCGAATGCTTCGTCCTGCTCGTCGTCGCGCATAGGTTTCGTGTAGCTGGGTCCCTCGGTTGGATCTAGTGGAACAACTACATGGCGCGACTTTTTCTCAAATATCATCTTCCTCTGCTTGAGGTTAATAATCCCATTCATGTTGATGGCCCAGTCTATTCCCAACAACGTGGGGCATGGGATTTTTTTCATCCACTATCTCGATAAATTCAAAGTCTGTGTAGTGCTCACACCATCCATGTCTATGGTGTTTCCTTGCAGCCTAAGCATGGGCAAGACCTTTTGCTGATTTTCCAGCCGTAATTAGATTGGATACCATTGGAGTGGGGGCTTGTCGATATGCTCCCACATCTGCTTAGGAAAGACATTTGCATCCGAGCCGAGGTCCAGAATGACCTAATCCATCTCATAGTCGCCAATCAACACTGTTAATCGCATTTATTGTCTGGTATGCAACATATGGCTCCCCATTCATCAGACTGTGTGAGGTTCTCCCCACCGTGCGTGTCTGTTAATTACCTCCTGTAGTCCTTTCACTTCCCTATTATCGCTAAGTAACTTCATGCAGGTTTCTAAAAAAGTTGTCAACATCAAGGGACCTTTGTACGGCTTAGAATGATCCCCTTCTAAGGTTGCATCACCCCTTAGTACCATATTTACTTTAGATTCTTCATCGCGCGGTTCGGCCCTTATCATCTGCACATTTTGTGTCATCGTAGGAGATGTTGTCCTTTTTTCATGAATCTGTGCTAACAGCATAGGGAAATCTAGCATTTCATGGTCGAATTATTTGCAATAGGGACATGATATTCGAGTTGGATTTGTGCAATCCCGTGCGTAATGTCCTGGTCCTCCACAATTGTAACAAATTATCTGTCCTCAACCCCTTCTTGGTCCCATTCCGCCCCATCCTCGACCTCGTCCTTGGAATCCACCGCGCACAAATGTTTCTCTTGGGTTTTGACCTCACCCCTTAGTCTGCATTCAGTAGGTAGATGCCTGATCTACCAACATCCAGCAATCCCTTTCCTCATGACCCACCGATCTACAAAAGGTTCAAAAGATCTGTTGGGGGGTCTGATTATATTTCGGCAACAGGTGGCAATTATCCGTGTTGTGTTTTCCTCCTACTTGACAGATTGCGCACCAGAGCGGGGTGATCGCGCATGGCTGTGCCTTTTCCTCTAGTCACAATGGTGCTAGTCCTCCCATGACCACAAGATTCACCGCGACTGGACAATGGTCTTTGTCATGTCCCTGGCTCCTACACTTGATGCACCAGACTTCTTCCTAAACTTATGGCACGTGGTCTTGTTTTAACTTCTGTATTTCTAAACACAAATTTTGGACCTGCGCTTGGATTTGCTGAACTCCCAACCCTAGGTCCTGTACCGGGGTTTCGTGCAATCGCATTGCTGCCTCTAGGCTTCTACTTGGATTGAGATCTTCTGCTGTGACAAAGCCGATTTCAGATATGGTGTTAGTGATGCGATGAATCAAGTGTGGTGTTGTGCATCCATCAGGGTCATGTTGGCTTCGCGAATAGTGCTTTTTAACCTTTGATCTAGATCCCATGGGGTCTCATGAGGCATCATTATGATCTCTTTGAATCCCACAACCAACTGTGATTCCAATTTTGGCTGGTTGAACTCCTTTTTTAATTCCATGTGGATGTCTGCTATCCCCATTGTTGGGTTGATGCCTGAATACTTCATATACCATGTTAGTGCTCGATCCTGCAGTGTGCTAACTAAGACGACTTTCTTGATATTATCATTCGTGATCTGTTGCACATTGCATACTAAATTCAATACAAACCAAAACTTTTCTGGATATTCATTGCTTGCTCCTTTGAATACTTGTAATTGGATGGCGCTCGCCATTACTATCGTCCTGATCTTTCATCGCTCTTTTCTCTAGTGTCCTCGCCTTTCACACCAGACACCCTTAGGTAGATCCTAGTCCCAGCAATGGAACCATTTGTTGGCTTATATGGGCTTGACCTAGGTTCAGAAGAATTATTTAGCCAAACAAATCTCGCAGCTACCGGTCCTCTCGGTAACAGCCCGCGAAGCATGGATTGAGGTCTCACCTGAGGTAGCAGGGGATGGTGCTGGAACCAAGTTTCTGCACCCTGGGGATGTCTTGGATGTGGTTTGGTGCTCGCACACTGCTCTACAACCTCGCGCTACGCTAGATCTGCACAGATCGAAATACCCTTATCGCACTTATTACAGATTGAATCACTTATTACTGGTTTGATCTAGTTAGAACATTCTTTAAGAAAACATTTATTACTTTTGGTTACTTTGCGCATCAAGATTAACCTAGTTCACATGTATTCAACCATAAAAAAATGAAGAAATCATAATAGTTCATTCATCATAAAAGAGTAAAGTCACAATCAACACAGAATTTAGAAGAAACTTATCTTTATTATCAATCTTCAACAATACATCTAGATCCACCCTGCGCACTCAGCTGCAGGGGTCCGCACACATAGCTGCGAACTTTCTAGGCCTCTGCGCACATAGCTACAGAGCCTCTACCTTCTACCCTACTCCCTCGACTCGGACTTATAGATGCTTTCAAGCTATCCCCTTTAAGGACCCATTACATTCCATCTTTCAAAAGAACTATTTTCCCTCATAAAGCCCTATTTATACTTTCCCTTGGCCCATGATCCCTCCGTGGGCCGACTCTATTACTATTTCTTTACATTATTTTTGGGTGGACTACCCTTTGACTCAACCTACTATAGTTCGCACTCTGCGCTTTCCACGGAGTCTTTTACCCTAATATTACCCACAGTTCCGAGCTTCGCACCCCATACTCGTTCCACAGGGCTTGCGCTACCCAACAAGAGTTAGGGGTTTGGAGCTCCCTTCGAGTAGCAGTTGGAAAACAAGCGAAGGTAGTAGCCTTCTATAGTTCGGTGCCTACATACTGGTAAACATATTATCTATTACAAGAACTAGGGGTTGTAGCTCCCTTCGAGTAGAAGCTAGAGAACGAGAGAAGGTTGTAGCCTTCTGTAGGTGGGTGCTTGCATACTGGTATGATTCTACACTAGTACAAGATTGTAAATAGCCTTTTTATATTAAAAATAATATAGAGACAACAACAATAGGTGGTTTTCTCCTGCATTGGGTTTCCACCTTAAATCTTGGTGTTCATGTGTGTTGCTTATGTGTGATGTTTTATTTATTACAACACATGGTTAATATTTATCTAATGGTTAATAAAGTACTAATGCACTAGCTGAAGACAAACATGTGATGAATTAAATGAATTGTAAGTTCTTTGGATATACACTAATTGTCTTAAGAACAATCACATGCACACATAGGTTCAAAACTACCATCGGCTAAAAGTATTTGTCTTCATCTTTCTTATTACTCTACAAATATTTTTTTACATATGATCAATGGCAATCCAGTACTCCCTCTAGGCCATTACTTGTATGAACTTTGTAGGCCACCATTTGTAGGAAGAAATCACTTCCTCAACTTTCCAAGAAACCACTTGTTGGAAGCCATGACTCCCTATAAGTCTCATCCAACCACCACTAGATGGAAGCCACAACTCCCAAGTTCTCAGACCAATACCTCAAGGAATCAGGATGTTGCTACACCCTAAATATACAAGCCACAACTTGCTATCACTGAAGGACCCAACCTTCAAGCTCCTCTTTGGACCACATTTCATAATGTTTCACTTTGGATCCATGATATTTACAATAAAACAATTTTTTGCCTCATTTCTTCAATTTCAATACTAGACTCACAATATCCTCTATGCTTATACAACCAAATGAAATCTACAACACAACAACCAATCTACATACAAAACTCCACAACACAATCTTAGCCACAATCAATACATCACCTTAACACAATAAATATCCTCATAAAAACCAATCCCTACAACAACACACTATAAAAATATGATCCTCACACTCAATCATAACAAAAAATCAAGCAACCATACAAAATTCATATACTAAAGATAAAATAAAACACTCTCCAATAAAACCCCTACAAAACGAAAAGATCAACATTCTGAACTCTATTGCAACATCTACAAAAATACTCTAGTTTGCATATTAACAACAATTTGAATCAATACAATCTGTAACATAAACATGTTAGATATATATATCCACTGCAACTCCATCATCCTTATAAATATGTTCCAAATCTAAGCTCTCATCTACACTCTAACTCTACAAAATTGCAGCTAGCATTCTCTCTAAATCCAACCTCTTCTATTGCACTCTCTGACCTTTTATCATTGTTTGAATATGTAATCAATATCCAACTCTAATCCTCATTCCATTGACTTGATCACTTTCTAGAATTTCATTAACTCGAGTAGATTCTATCCACCAAAAACCATGAGAAAAAACAAATTATATACCCTTGGAAATGCCTTTAGTGCACACATAATCCAAAAAAATGATTCTAGAAAAGGTAATGCATGTTTTCCCTTTTGGAAGTGCATTATAACACTCCTAATACACTGAGTACCTACATTATAGTGTTGTTTTTCCACTACATACCTGCGTTACTTTGATTTTAGCCAAAAAACTTAGTGAACGTACTCCAACTCTTCCTGAACATGGTCATCTACACCTACAAGATTCTCCCAAGTTTGTAGGTCATCTACAAGCCAATGTCAAGCCTTTGAACATCATTTCAAGGCCTCCAAAATTGTTCAATTGATCATCATGTCAAATACTCCAACATGGTTGTCATCAATGCCATGACAATTGACTACTCAGCTCACTTCCTGGAAAACACCTTAGGTTGAAATACTAGGTTGACAAGACACCATCATCAACCCTAGTTTTCCAAAAACCTTTGTAAACCAACATGATCATGAGGGCCACCACTACTGTGTGGAAAGCAATGCCAACACCATGAGACAACATGTCCAACATTCTCCCCCTTTGGTGTTGATTTCAACCTACAACCACGACACAAAAACTGATCTCATCCTCCTCTAGTAGATGTCACTCTACCCGTTTGACATCAATGGAAAATGGGGGATAAGTATGGTTAAATGACACTAATATCATTGATATGCGAGTGAAAAAATGATTATCTCCTCATGTGAACACCATGCCAACATTCCAAAATGCCTCTAAACCAAAACCATGTGCATCCTTTTATTGCTAGGTTGAACATGCTCCCCCTAAACATGCAAAGGAGCTACTAAACATATATCCATGTTGTTGTACATGTTATCTGTTGTTGCCAATTCCTCGTTTTCATATACAAGAGGTTACACCACATGGACCAAAATATATACAATAAAGTTATAGAGTTGTATAGGCCTAATACATGTAAATATGAATGATCTATCATGGATGTATAATTCCTCAAAACATCCAACACATGACTCTAACATGACTCCTCTCTCATATATGATCATAACTCACATGCCTCAACCAATGATCCATAACAAGGACATGATAGTACATGGATACAATAACATGGTTAAAACATGACTCAACAAAATTCTCACTCCGATGCATGTCTATCATGAAGGCTCTCTCTCGAACTCAACAATCACCAATGATACACAATGCATGCATGTACATAGTTTTAGTAACAATACCAATAGCCCATATACAACTAAAGAAATTCATGACTACTATTGTGATATAGTGAAAAGCATGTATAGTTACTAGTACACAAACATCAAGTAATCACATGATAAGCATATACAAATATGTAAAGAGACATAATAATGGAGAACCAATGAAAGAGCATGAATATATCTTTATTATATGTTGAAACAAAAACCAGAACTGTTACTTTGTATGCAGATAGACATATATATAGTCTATCAGGATAGTTATGCTAGTCAAACGTGTTACTTATTTTGTTATTAGTTAACCTTCCATTACCTTGAAAACTTTTCGACTTGACTTGGGCTATTCAACTGAGATGACTATCTCCTCAAACATCTCCCCCACCCTCAAAGCCTTCTTCATCCCGAAGAAGGGGAGAGTTGTAGTGTAACAAAAAGTGATAAAAATATTTTTTTTACAATTCATAATTGTTGTTATCAAAACTAAAAATCTAATTACAGTTATTATAGTAAAATAGTACTAAGGTATAACATCTGGTGGGTCCTCACCCTATGCTTCTTCTGCTGCAGTTAGAACCTCTGAAGCTGGCTATGTCAACATGTTCTCTACTTGGTCAACTTTCTCTTCCTAATATTTTCATTCTAAAGTTGCAACATATGTTGAAACACTAGGTGCATAAAAGTCATGGGTAGGCCGTCGTGGACATGGTGATGTTGAACGTGCTAATGGAGGTGGATTCATGTTTGGAAAGGTAGTCTGATAAATTACTGGAGCAAAAGTATGCAAGTACTTGTCAAATATATACCATTCTCTAACTGCCACTCTAGCTTTATCACTGGATTCTATGAGATTAGAAAAGCATTTCACATTTTCTTCCACGAGTCTGTTTTCTGCTATCCTCTGAGAAAAGTATTTCACATTTTCTTCTGCGAGTGTGTTAAGAATTCTTGGTGAAAATTTTTAATGCATTGGAAGCTTCGTGCTGAGATTTATTTCCTTCTCTTAACCATTGGTGGCATTGTTGCAGTAGCTGTGAATAATGTTCCCTTTCCTTTTCCAACGTAGTATTGAGAATTTGCTACATTTTTCAATATGAAGTTTGTTTCACTGACATATCTCTGATAAGTATCTCCTGATCCCTTATTTTTGAATGAATAGAATCCAAGTAGGTGGGCTAGTTATTCAATGTAGTAGCGGGGGAAGCTCTTATGTCCAATGTGACTTCTAGAGTTTTCTTCATTGTGAAAAACTCATGTGGGCCTTCTATAGGGCCTATGTGAAATTAGGATTAACAACAACTATAGGTCAAGTTTGAATTTATGATACTTGTCCATGGAGCTAGATGTTCTAATAAATCAATTGTTCTACTAGCTATTAGACAACAATGAGATGATCCTCAATCTTTGTTGGAGTTCCAATCTGTAATTTTTAGGTTGCCTGGCTTTGACATGCCAACCAAGTCTTCCTTTCTTATTCCTATTGTTGTTAGAGCATGATGGTATCCTTCTTCTTTTTCCACAATATTTTCTTGGAAACCTTAATAGATTACTTTATAATTTGAAAGATTTATTTATAACTGGCAAGCTTGATGTTGTCATACTTAGAAAAAATATCGATAGTCTTCTTTTTTCCTTGGCTACTGGAGTGGTTGTTGTAACTAGTTTTGTAGTCATGTTTGACATCAAAACTGGCTTAGTACTTTGTGGATTGATGACTAATGTTGTATCAGACACATATATCTCATTTATTTTATCATGAAAGTGCTTAGTTGACATACTTGTTGTCTAATGATCTTTGATATTTTCATTAGAGAAAGTTTGTTCAAATGAGTTATCTTCAGAATTGGCCTTTGAATTGTTGTGAATGTATGACTAATTTAAATCCAACTAACTATTGGTTCAGCCTCAAATAGTTTTTTTCTGACTAAGTATGCTCTGATTGATTCTTCCTCGAAAGGTCCTATTCTGACTAAGTTTTTTCATACTACTCTTTTTTAGATTGATCTTTCTCAATCGATTCCTTTTCAAACTACTCTTCTTCAGACTCTTCCTTATCCAACTGCTCATGGTCTGATTAACAAGTCTCTTCTAAGACATGGGTTAGAGATTGGACAAAAGTATCATTTTTCAAATCAATCTCAATTACCATGGGATTATGACCTGACTAGTTGTGAGAATGGATTTCACTGCCATTGTGTTGTTGTTATTGAGATGCATACCTAGAATTTTTATTAATTGTTTTATTAACTTCATCCATTTTTTTATGAATGTTGTCAGCAAGAACGGTCCTAACATTTTTCAAGGAATCCCATATTTGAATCTTGATGGAAGCGTTTTTAGCCTTATAGATCTTCTTGGTTGTTTCTTCTTTTGGTTGCAGTTGCTTGATGACTTTGTCTAGTTATTGTTGCTTTTCAGGATCATCTAGTTTTATTTCTTTGAGAACTTTCTTCCACTATGAGGACTTCGTTTTTGGATGGGGTGGTGTTTGGACTAATAGATTCTTTGTGGGAAAACTTCTGCAAATATTCAAGGAAGGGGTTTGACGGTTCAAGTTTAAAGGGTTATAGATATAAGGTAGCTTGAACTTCTTCTTCAACTTTAGCATCCTTCAAAGGGGTGATGATGTTTTAGGAAGGGTTGAAAATTGCAAGTGGAATGACATTGTTGGTCTTGGACTGTCGACACGGTTCGTTAAATATTTGGTCAATAGATGTTTCATTGGGAGTTCTTGAGGGTTGACTTCAGAAAAATTGTTATAACAGAGATAGATATTATCTAGGCATAACTAGATATTGGAGCAGGGTGGAAGGGATTGACACACATATTCAGGGACCCTCCATTTCTTAGAAATGTTGTTGATATTCAAGAGCCAATTTCCCCAACCAACTATTTGAAAAGAATATGAAATTGTTCATGAGGGGTGTATATTTCTTAGTGAAGTTTTCCTCTCCAATAGGTGGGTTAAAATTCATATTTATCTAGATTAACAAGGAAGAAAAGAAAATGGTACTACCAGAATTTTGGTAGTCTTGGTAGGTTTTGACAAGGTCAAATACATGGTATTCCTAGTTGTATTCATTTCCAAAATTCGTTATCCACTGATGGGTTCAAGCATTGTGAGTTTAACATCTTAGATTCGACTGGCTAAGGTGGGACATAAAGCGACAATTGTGCAAATCCATCTGACCAAGGGCCCTTGGACTTGATTGATAACCAGACCTTGTGAATGTTTCCCGATGCACCTCCAACTAACTTCATGAGCCACTTTTTTGCGATATGTTGTATTCACCACCTTTCTTCCTTTGTAACGTAGGCTACTTATTAGGTGGATGGTGGTACCAAAAATGGATTGTGGTTGACCTGGCCAAATTTTTACATCATGATACCTACTAACTATGTAATTGGAAACATCCTCTTTCATCTCCTGCAGGCTTGTGATAATTGTAGTGCCAAGAATGTTTTGAATGCCAGCTTTTTCTAAGAAATGAGTCTAGGTATTCCATTAATCTCCTATATTAGCCAATTGAAGATATGATTCAAAACAATTTTCCCATGCAGGTTCCTCAACCTTCACCTGTTTTATGTTATGCATGTGTATTTTCAATATGTTTTCCCATCAAGGTCGAATCTTGACTTACTTCGGGGCTCAACTATAATATCTTCTTCATTGAATCGAGTTGTTTTTCTTTTCCATGGAGAAATATTCTTGAAATTTTTATTTTTAGAGGAAATCAAGAAGTTTAGAGCAAGAAATAGTAGGGATTGGTATATCAGGGATATTGTCCAACTCATAGGGGTTAACAACTGGAATTTCAAGAAAGATTTTCAATGAACCAATGCACTCTTTGTTTTTTATTGATGTGGCACTAATTGTGCCATCATCATTGCTCTATTGATGCCATTATAAATGTATCTTTGGTTTATGTTTAAATATTTGATCGTCACCATAATTGTTCATGCCTTCTACTTGCCACCCTTCCCATGGAGTGGTTAGTAATTGTGAAATATTTTGAAATGATATTTTTTAATCATCAGAGGGTAATGGAATGTGCAAAACCGATAACATGTCAGAAAGGGACACTAGTACTTAATTACTCTCATAGATGGGTCCCTCTTTTTTTCTTTTGTGAGATATTCTATCATGGTCAAATGTCAAGTTGTTATACATGAGCTATTTTCTGGAACTACTCGTGGATGAATAGTTTATGATTCTTTCCTGGTTCACTGAACAATTGAATCGTACTCGATGTGGCTATTTTTCAGGATGCTTCTTTGTTATGAAACCAGCTCACAAAAATATAGAAAAGATAGATCAATGCCTTAGAAATAAGTCTCTTCAAGGGGGAAACCTCCTTTACATTACACAAATGAGCAATTCTTGGATGATTCAATTGACAAAACCTCCTTTCTATATATAGGAGTATATGGGGTCATAATATAACCAAGTCGACCTAACAATAATATAAAGGCACAAAATGACAATAGAGGGATTCTATGGGGCACAATAATAAAAATATGGGGACAATAGGGTCGCAATAATAACAATAAGGGATACAACAAAATAGTAATGGGGGGATCACTAATATTATAGGGACCTAACATGCCCCTCTCCTTCAAAAAGGTGTTGTCCTCAACACTTGAGTACTTTTGGATGCTTCTGTATAAAATTCTTATCCTCCTATGTGGAATATTCAAAGGGTAATTTCTTCCACTTGATGAGATACTTTGAAATTGATCGATTTCGTAGTTGTTGAGTTCTTGTTTCTTTGACTGCTTTAGGTTCCAATATGATTTTTCCTTCCTCATCAAGTTCTGGAAATATTGTTTGAACTGGAAGCTTGTCACCTACAACCTTCTTTAAGCATGAAACATTGAAAACTAGGTGCATTCGAGAAGATGAAGGAAGCTCCAATTTGTATGCCATAGTACCTATCTTTTGCAACACCTTGTATGGACCATAATTCTTTGGTGATGCTTTGTTATCCTTTTTAGCTTGCTTGAGGGACATTTGTTTATATGGTTGTAGTGGTAGGAATACCCAATCACCTACATTAAAACTGCTTTCACTGCGATGTTGATATGCCTGTTGTTTCATTCTATTTTGTGCCAATGTGAGGTTATCCTTTAAGAGTTGGAGAACTTGTCGTTGATGCTCGATGTGATCTTCCACTGCTTGAACCTTAGAATTTTCTCTTAAATATGATGTGATGGATGGTGGATGATATCCATAAAGTGCCATAAATGTGGTCTTTTGCTGCAGTATGTAAGGAAGTGATCACCAGATTTAGCTGGAGGCAACCATTGACCCATTGTGTCTGTTTTATCAATACAAAGGAACCGAAGATATCCTTTTCAAAATTGTTTACATCTAGTTTGCCCATCAGATTGAGGATGATAAGATGAGCTTATGAGCTAGTTGAGTACCAAGACAAGAAAATAATTCTGTCCAAAAATTTCCAGTGAAAATGGGATCTCTGTCACTTATAATAATCTTTGGGTTTCCATGTAGATTTTGAAATGTTTCCATAAATGCAGTAGAAATTGTACTCTCTTTAAATGGATGAGATAATGCACAAAAGTGTGCATACTTCGTAAGTCTATCCAATACCACCATGATAACACTCTTTCCTTTAGACTTGGGTAAATTTGTGATAAAATCCATTGAAACCTCCTCCCAACATTGGCTTGGAATGGATAAAGGTTATAATAGTCCTGGAGTCTTAATTGTTTCAACTTTATTTTATTGGCAAACCAAACATTCCGCCACAAACTTTTGAATATCCAATTTAAGGCCATCCCATAAAAAATCCTTCTTAACCCTGTGGTAGGTTTTTAGAAATCTTGAGTGCCCTCCTAAGGGAGAGGTGTGAAATTCCCTAAGATTCTTTTGTTTGAGTTGGTAATTCTTACATAGGTATAACCGATCCTTGTACCAATAACGAATCATTTTTCCATATAAATGTATTAGATGTACTAGGATCTTGTTGTATCTTTTGAATGAGTTCCCACACTCCCTCGCCATTATTCCATTCATCCCTTGCTTCGTTTATCCAATCTGGTTGGATAATAGAAATGGTGCAAAGAAATGCTTCCACATCCTCATCCCTTCTTTGGAGTGCATCCGCCACAACATTTTTCTTCCATTTTTTGTAGATGATTTCAAAGTCATAACCCAACATCTTTGATACCCATTTTTGCTGCTCTTCTGAAGATAATATTTTTTCTAAAAAGTATTTAATACTATCATGTTTGTTTTTACCTTGAAGTGTATTCTCGTTAGGTAGGGTCGCCATTTCTTAAGTGCATGTAGTATTGCCAACATTTCCTTCTCATAAATAGCTTTGTGTAGATACTTTCCTTTGATTGGTCAACTTCCGAAAGAAATGGGTCTTCCTTATTGCATTAAAACAACACCAATTCCATTTCCCAAGGCATCACATTCCACAATAAAGTTTTTTGTGAAGTCTAGTGTAGCTAAGACTAGTGCTTGGCACATTGGCTCTTTAAGATGTTCAAATGCCTTCATTGCTTCTGGAGTCCATGAAAATGCATATTTCTTCAATAATGTTATTAGAGGTGCTGCTATTCTCCCATAATTCTTAAAAAACTTGGGATAATACCCTGTCAACCCGAGAAATCCTTGTAGATGCTTTATGGATGTGGGGATTTTCAATTCCTTAATGGTTTTAATTTTGCTAGGATCTACCTTAACACCTTCGTGAGATACAATATGACCCAGATATTCGGCCTCTTGTACTCCATAGAAACATTTGGAGATTTTTGCATATAATTGTTTCTCCTCCAATAGTTTGAGCACCATGTCAACATGTTGGACATGATCCTTCCAAGACTTGCTGTACATTAGTATACCATCAAAAAATACTAACACAAATTTTCTAAGCAAGGGTACGAAAATGGAATTCATCAAACCTTGAAATGTAGAAGGTGCATTAGTAAGCCCAAAAGGCATGACCAAAAATTCATAATGACCATCATGACCAACCTCTAGCATTTTTGCAACCATATGTTCAATTTCACTCTTTTGGACATAGGGATATCTGTAAGGCCTGATGTTTGGAAGAACACTTCCTAGAACCAAATTAATAGCATGATCATGATCACAAATAGGTGGAAGGCCCTTGGGAGTCTCAAATACCTTGGAATGATTATCCAAGACTTTTTGGAGATCTGGAGAAATGGATGAATTCAATGTAGGAACCTCTAGTGAACATAATTGTGCAATTATGCCTCGTTGTTCTTTCTTTAGAAGCTTTGTCATTCCGTTAGAGTTACTATCTTTCTCGGTTTCACTATGATACCCCTTAATTCAACTTCCTTTCATTCTGAAGAGAATTTCATGAAATGTTCTTGAAAACTAAAAGCTATTGTACCCAAGGATTGTAGCCATTGGACTCCTAGTACAACATCAACACCACCCATTGGAATGGAAACAATTGGGATATTCAATACATATTCTCCCATGGATAGCTTTATATTGTGGCACTTTCCTGAGCAATTTATGGTTCCTCCACTTGAAACCATCACTTCACACTCTGGTGCTGGATATAGGAAGCAATTTAATTCCTTGGCTATCTTACAATGAATAAAATTATGGGTACTTCCCGAATCAATCAACACTATTACCTTTTTCTTCTTGATATGCCTTCTATCTTGATAGTTTGAGTGGTAATTCCAGCCAATGCATTACAAGATATGGTCGGATTCATTTCTTCTTTTTCTAGGGTTTGTTCCTAGTGTATATCCTCTTCTTTTGATGTTTCTTGTTCCTTTTCTTCCTCCTCTTCACAATCTATGTAAAATCATTTCTTTTCGGCACACTTATGACCTTTAGTGTATTTGCTATCACAACTGTAACAAAGCCCTTTTGCCATTTTTTCTTCCAGTTGTTGTGGTGGAAACCTTGTAGGTTGTGCATGGCTAGGGGCAGTAACACTTCCATGTTTATGATTGTAAGTTGTAGGGTTCCTTGTTGCCATAATTTTGCTTTCCATTTTTCTTGCCAACTTGAATGCCTTCTCTAATGAATTTGGTTCCTAAAGGCGAACCTCATGTTGGATGTTATCTTTTAAATTCCTTATGAACACATCAATCCTATGCTCCTCTAGAATATATTTTACCCGTATATTCAATTTTTGGAAGTCCTCAATGTGCTCCATCATTGAACCATTTTGTTTGAGATTTATCAATTGGCTAAAAAAAGTGTTGCTTTTTGTATCCTCATAATGTGTTATCATTTCATCTATAAAAATAGCCCAAGTGACAATTTGTTTACAAGAGCAAAGCCATCGATACCATACAAACTGACTTGGTTCCAAATATAAAGTTTCAATGCGTACCTTTTGTGTGTTTTGCACATTATGGAGATCGAAAAATTGCTCCATTTGTAGTATCCATGTTCTGAGATCCTTGCCATCAAACTTCCTCATATCGATCTTTGGAACATGGTGGTTCTTCAATCCAACGTTAGAGTCTATGAAATCATGATTAAAATTTATTTTGTTCTCATCATCAGTTTCCTTTACTACCCTTTCGCCATTAGTAAGCATTTCTTGTAGAAACTTTCTCAAATATATCTTCAGATCTTCCATGGCTTTATTTAAATCATCCATCTTAGCTTCCACACCATCCATCTTAGCTTCCACGTCATTCATCTTAGCTTCTACGCCTTTCTTTAAACCATCCATCTTAGCTTCTGCACCATACATCTTAGCTTCTATGTATTTCTTTAAACCATCCATCTTAGCTTCTGTTACTTTTTATGCGAGTGAAATTTGTTGCACTTGGTCTCATAATTTTGATATATCATGTTGCATTTCTTCCTCTTCTTCATGAGTCATGCTAGAGCTTTTAGATTGCTTTCTAGGTGTTTCCATTTTCTTTCTTCGGGGAATTAATTTACCGATAATAATTCTTCATTATTCCCTTTGAATTCCTTCAAACTAATTTTTCAAACCAAGCTTATGCAAAAATTTAGAAAACCTACACACCTTTTTTCACTTTGTAGGAGCTCAATATTGAATCTGATGTATCTTTGTAATTTTGGATCGCCAAGGTCTAAAATTTCTTCTTGCAGTAACCCTATGATTAATCTTTCTAACGTCGTAAGTCTGATTAAGATTGGATTCTCCAATGAAGAGTTATGTCAAATCTCCCACAATGACCTGAGTATAGACTGGTTCAGTAGAGAGAACTTGTACGACATGCCACGGGTCATTGTTTCAACCTTAGGTTTTGAAAATGATAGCAAAAAAACTACAGTCTGTACTCTTTCTGTAACTTCTTAAAAACATTCAATCTAATGCTCAGAGCGAAAATTATGATGATTTTCCCAGGGTCACTTGTTTGGAATGTAATTCGGGGGTCTGCAAAAACCTTAACTTCCTCAGATTATATCTCCGAAAATATAGCGAGACAAGATCTGAAATTTGGACCTAAGGTTCAGACTGATTCCGTCTCAAATGGGTTTTTTTTTTAGATCTTGAAACTTTGTAGCGAAAATTTAATAGCGAAAATGCCATGATGACCTATTTGGAGCAACGTAACCCTAGAATCCAAAGCTCTGATACCAAATGTTATGAAACCAGTTCAAAAAAAGATAGAAAAGATAGATCAACACCTTTGAAATAAGCCTCTTTGAGGGGGAAACCTCTTTTACATTACATAAATGAACAATTCTTAGATGATTCAAATGACAAAACCTCATTTCTATATATAGGAGTCTAAGGGGTCACAATATAACCAAAGTCGATTTAACAATAATAATATAAAGACACAGAAATAACAATAGTGGGATTCTATGGGGCATAATAACAACAATATGGGGATAATAGGGGCACAACAATTAAAATAAGGGATACATGACAATAGTAATGGGGGAATCACCAGTATTATAGGGACCTAACAAAATTGGCGTTATCTACCAATCAGAAAACATAAATTCCCCGCATAACGCAAAGAAAAGACCATGCAAATTCGTTATTCAAGGATGGACCAATCTTGGCAGAGCAAAGTATCACATCGTCAGGTAGATAGGGAAACCCTAGCAATAGAAAAGCAGGCCCGCAGAGCCTCATCCACACTTACACCTATTTCCTAAAATTTCCCATTACAATTTCTTTTAATATGATTTTAAAAACTTCAAAATAAAAATAAATTTTCAAATTTGTCTTTCAATAAACATATTGTTGCTAACAATTCAACCTCATCACTTATGTTCATTCTCTCATGTGTGTGAAGCTAATAATAAATAATCAATATTGAAGGTAACAATAGAAAAATATTAAATATCCATGCCATATTAATACATTTCATAGACAACACAAGCTAAATTGCTAAAGAGTTGAAGTTCAATGAATTGTGAGGTATGTAACTTATATTCACTTGTCGTTTAGTAGAGAGATCCTCATACTAGTGAATAGGCACTAGTAAAGGGTTATTTTCATGGGGTTAAACTTTTGGTTACACTTGAGTACCCCATATCACTCAAGAAGCTTAATCTTGTTATCCCATACCACTCAAGAAAACTAATCTCCATGTAACATTGACATGAGCTTGCTAGTTGAGCATGACCGTCAAATGTTTGTATCACTCACACTACACCTAACCAAGATGTCTTGACCAAATCTAAGCAAACTTCTACCCCACCATAGGAACCCACGATTTCCTCCCTTAAGCCATAGAAACCATGATGTCATCCATTTAAGGCAACACATCATATTCCATGATGATCATGCCCCTAGTTTGCTACAGATTCACATACTTTAAATGCACTATGAATATCATGGACTTTCCATGGTAACATGTACAATGCATCACATTTCTAAGTCATGCCATAATTTTTCAAATCATACCATACAATACCTCGTTAATCATTTACCCCTACTAGGTTAGACATCATTGGTCCCACTAGCCTACATACTAGTGCACTATCCTAACAATCTCACAACTACCACCCATGAGTTAGTTGCCAACGCCACAAAATTGTATGGACTTATTGTACACACTAGCCATGTTTTCCCATCACACCATCCATCATGCCATTCCCAATGGAACCACAAGTTGGATCCTTACATTCTCCCCCACTTGTATTACTAACATCCTCATCAACATGGCCCCTCAACTCCTCTGATGAATGGGTGTTGGTTGTGAAAAGACACTTTCACATTTTTTACATTTGAATGTGATTATAATACCATTTCTCATGGGTTAGACTTTTTGTTTCACTTGAGCATTACATAATAGTTAAGAAGGATAGTCACTAGACAATACTAACATGATATTTCTACTTGGGAATTGTAATCAAACATTTGTATCACCTAAACTACACCTAGCCAACATGTCTCGGTTGAACCCAAGCTAGACACCTTCAACCATGTAGAATGTTGCAGTACTTGTTGCATTGTAGGAAATGTTGTGTCATTGCCACTCCACCATACGATACATAATGTTTCCTCCCTCAAGGAAAGCATACTTGAACAACCAACTACCAAATTTGGGACCATGTTTTCATCCATCTCAACCAACACATAATAGTCCATGAAGATCATGTCCTTGTTTTTCTAGGAATTCACATGACTTCAACGCACTTATCAACATTATTTCCTTACCATGGTAACCCACATAATCCATCACATTTTTAAGTCATGTTGTCCTCCATCAAATCATGCTATGTATCATCTACTAAGCAAGATGTCATTGGTCCTCCTCACCTATGTGCTAGTACACCATCTTAACTATCTCTTAACCACCATATGTGAGTTTATCGCCACTGCTAACATTGGGTAAGTTAATTGTTGGTTAAATTACTTTACATTAAATTATCAATTCAGGGTGTGAACTTGCGAAGTATACTTGCTTTATATATGCTAGGTTATCAACTTTTAATTGGAAGGAAGACTATTCTAATTGCAAGATGAAAATTAAATCTAATGATCGGATCTTAGTAAGCATGTCACACACATGTTCTTTCTTAGAGACTAAAATCAAATAAATTACGAAATTCAGAACTTGGAATTTAAATGAATTCGAGGAAAACTATACTAATATGAAAACTTCAAAACTCTATTTTATTGAACAAGGAAATGAAATATTATTCTATTGAACTTGGAAAGATAAATTTACTCTATTGTACTTGGAAAGGAAAACTAAGCTATTTGACTTGGAAATGGAATCTATCTTATGGAACTTTTAAAGAAAATATATTTTATTACTCTAGTGATTTCAAAAATAATTCCTATTCTAGTTTACCAATTAAAGAAAATCTGATATACAAGACTTGAAAATAAATCTATACTATGACCAGTGAAAGCAACGAGATTATGATACAATTGGAAAGCAAATGGAAAGATTTGAAATGAAAGAAGCCTAAGAGATTACTAGTGTGCGCATACTGAACTAGAACGGATTATAAATATAAGAACAAGCTAAAAGGCAATCAAATTAATTCCTTTTGGTGTTTTTGGTCTTTTTATCAAGTGTTTGAACTGTATAGAAGCAAAGGACAAGTAAGTGATACTCTAATTTTAAAAACAACATTAAAATGAAACAGGGTATTTAAATTAACAAAAACAAAGATTAATTTAAATGCAGAGTGTAAAGAAATCAATGAGAAACATCTATTATAATATCACATGTCCTCAAGTGGCCCTCTTGATGAGTGTGTGGTGTTGGAAACTCAAATAACACACATAAAATCACCAAAAACATTTAAAATGAAGCCATGAACAAAATTATATTATGCACAATGTGTAGAACAAAGTCTTCACAATAGGATACTGCAATGATAATAATGACAATATTTGAACTTCATTGATTGTCTTCAATTCTAAAATGAATAATTTTTATAATGTTTAAAACGTAAACAACTTGAGAAACTACTACCTAGAAAATAGAACTGAAATCGATATCTAACTTTATGAATCAAAATAGGAATTTCACTTCTCATGATTCGCTATTGAAGGAGCGAATCGTGAGAAGACATTTATTGACACATATTCAACTTCACATGGTCCTTAGATCTCACTCGCTTGATTGCAAAACTAGCCACATAATACTCTGCACAAAACAAGTATGCCATAGCAACGTTGACCACAAGTTTGACCAATGAGATATGTTTATCTTGTGAGCTTCCATTTGTAACAAATAGGTGGACCTCCATATTGCTAACATTTGGTAATTTCTTATGTGATTTTTTTGTTTTCTAGCACACGCAAACATGTAAAAGTTTGGATTTGGCTACGGAAATTTAAGTTAGCTAGAGAAAGTGCACATTTCGGTAACTATAGTATAGTTAAACTAACTCATAAATAAAAACATAGATTTTGAGTTGATGATGGATGATTAACTTGCATGACTTGAATCACTTATAATCTATGAAAGAGATGGAATGAGGTGAAAATGTATAACAAAATGGGTGGAAAAAGGGAAGATTAACTGTCGAAAAGGAGGACAATTCGAAGGTTCAACATTCCCAACGCCAAAGGTGTTGCATGTCTTCATGCACAAAATTTCAAAATTTGTTGTGTTTTTCAAAGGATTTCCTCTTATGCATAGACCAAAAAATTAAGATTGGTTTGTACTCCATTTCTCCTTACACTTAGTGACCATCTTGATTTCCTCATGAACAATTTACTATGTAACCCTTTGATCTTCTGGCTGAAAATTTTATTGTTTCCTTTAAGATTTTGATTTTTCTTGTACCAATAACACATCTTGAGTAGCATGGTATCATTCTAAGATTTTATCATTTCATTCTCATCCTTTATTTGCTTATTTAATACTTCTAGTTCATAAACCTCCTGCTTCAAAGCTTCAATGATCTCTTGATGTCTAGGATAAGGAATATTTACTTATTGCTTAGGTGGATCAAACATAGGAGTATTATCATGTAAGACATCATCATGAAATTTTGATTCCGAGGGAGAATTTACCTTCTATTGTGCCTCTTTCTCTAATGTCTCAAAATAATCATAGGCATGTTGCTGGATGAAGTTGACTTCTAGATTCTTCCTTATGGAGGTATTTCGTGGTTCTTCTTATGCTTCATCAATTCTAATGATCTTAGTTGGGCTCTGACCGATCTATTCGGTCATAATTCTTGTTAGTCACGTGCTCTTCCTCACTAGACGCATAGATCATACTATCTTTTGAACATTTTTCCTCTTGTTGCCTTGTTTATGAGATTCCTTTTTGTTTATTCGAGTACCTTTACTTGTTTTCTTTATTGGCTTTCTTTCTTCTAAAGATTTCCAATTCATTATTCTATTTCTTTTGATTTTGTGACCTTTCTTTGAGATGTTCTTTGAAAATTTTGCATGCTTCCTGAATTCACTCTTAGTGAATGTTATCCTCTTCATCTTCAACATTTGGTATCTATGTCTCCGTTGTAGCTTATGCGGCCAAATTTTCATTTTCCTCTACTTCAGACCAGGGTTAGGGTTTATAGAAGCCCTCCTGTAACTTCTCCTAGTTTTCTTGACTTCTTCTTGTCATTTGCTCTCTATGAAATGATTCCTTATAAGGAAATCTTGGCAATTATCACAATTGATCTTTAATTGAGCTTCTACAATATTTTTTTATCAACCCATGATGGTATTAGCTTAGTCAATGTTTCTAGAATCCCTCTGGATATTGAATGCCATCTTTTGCAAGCTCCACATAAGATAATAAGGAAGATTGAATTATTTTCCATTGATAAAGTGCATTAAAATTCTAGCATGGTAGAAAAGTAGGGTGCCATGTCTCCCTTCACAAGTCAGGAATTTTTGCAACAGTAACAATAAATTTCGCCATTTAGAATTTATTATAAACACAGGAATTCCTTTCTTGAAGGATGAAAGATCCATACCTAGATTATGAAGAAAATATTTCCATTATTCATCCTTCAATCTTTGGTTTTCAAACTAGCTTTCATCGTTCCTTGGAAGTTCAGCTACCTCAACGATGATGGCATTCATTATCTTTAGCTTAATGTCTCCAATTTCCACCTCTACTCCATCAAAGGCCCGGATGAACACTCTAGTTTACAGAATTTCAGGTTGATTAAACTTCTCAAATAACCTGATCCATCCTACCTTCTACAATTGTTCTCGGACTTGAGGATAAGAACTGAGAAAATTCACTCCCAATGGTATGTGGCGAACAATAACCCCCATCGTTGTGAATAATAAGTTTTCAACTCCGAATTATCTATTTAGATAGGGTTTCAATGAAGAGATGAATAAAGAAATGTGTGAATTTCAACAATGGTGAGGTTAAAATGATATGAATGGCTCAAGGTGGTGACAGTATTGGAGTATAAATCTCCTTATTTAATTCATAATTCCCCATGATTCATTCATTACGATCCATTAAGATCATAAAAAAAATTGGGATTCAAATTATTTGCATGTGATAAGGGGATTTTTTGATATGATTCAATGAAATATAAGAGTGTGAAGTGATGGGATATGATTAAAGTCATATAATATATGCAAGTCATTAATCAAAAGCTCTATAAATAATGTGCTAATAAATCCATCAACTCAAAAATCTATAATTTACTTTAATGAAATTGATTAACCATTCCTATAGTTACCTCATGATGTATACCTCACTTTTGTATATTGATTTTTCTTGCTTGTAGGTCCATTATGTATCTTGGAAGAATTGGCTACGGAATGTGGAATCAGCTACAGAATGTTGACAACTCTGAAATTTTATCTTCAATCTTGTTGGTTGTTGCTTTAAGATTGTTTATGCTAAATGTTGACGATCACTTGTGATGTTGATGAATGTTGAAAGTTCTCTTTAAAAGAGAAACAAATTCTTCAAAGAAATTGATTTGAACTTGAAAATTTTATTTTGCAAAGAAAGAAAAGGGGAAAGGAAAATGGGAAAAGAAAGGGAAATGAGAAAATATAAGTTGCCAAGGATCCCTTAGTTTTCAACTAAGATTTTATGCATAGGAATGCCAACAATTTTGGTTTTCATAACTATGCTTTTATTTTATTCTATTTTTCTTATTTCCTGTTTAAAGAAAAAGAAAAAATACACTTATTTTGGTAGTGAAGGAGAAAAATCCCATTTCCCTACCAACTTTATATCAGATTTTTCATGTAGATTTTTAACAAACTCTTCTCTTGTCAAAGGTGTATGATATAACTTTAATTTGTGCCCATTGATAAGGAAGGTGATCCCTTCTTCATCAATAGCCTTAATTCTAACTGCCCCATTATATAAAATAATTTCCATCTCACAGGGGCCAAGCCAATGTGTTAAAAATTTCCATTAAAAATATTTAAACTTGGAATCAAAGAGAAGAGCCCAATCATTTGGGTTGAAATTTTTTAATTTGATGAATTTATCATGCCACCTTGTCCTATGTTGTTGGATTATGCTTGTTCTTTGTATGGCATCTTGTCAGATCTCATCTAGTTCACTCAATTGTGCCATCCTTTGTTTCTGGGCTTTAGAGAGATCAAATCCAAGCTTTGTTGTTGTCTTGAAGGTTTCCACTTGGAGTTCAATAGGAAGCAAAACTTGTTTCTCATAGACAAGCTCATAAGGAGTGTGTCCAATCGTATTTCTCTATGTGGTACGATATGCCCAGAGTGATTTTTGGAAGCCTATTTCCCTGGTCTCTTCTATGCAAATGTACAATCTTGATTGGTATAACTCAAGTACTTTGTTGGTGGATTCCACTTTCTCATTGGCTTGTGGATGGTATGGAGTAGATTTGTGGTGTTTGATCTTATATTGCTCCATAATCTTCTACACCGGCTTAGATGTAAATTGATCACCCTGATCTATTACGATTTCTCTTGGAACGCCAAATCGAGTGAAAATATCCTCAAAAATAAATGTAACTACATCATTTTCAGTAACAAAAATAAGTGGCTTCGTTTCTACCCATTTCATAACATATTCCATGCAAACAAGTATATACCTCTATTGCTTGGATGGAGGATTAATGGGTCCAACAAAATCTAGAGCCCATTTTTCAAAAGGCTCTAGTAGTACTTGTGGTTGTAGAGACATCTCGTCTGAATAAATAGGTCTTCAATAACTATCACACCTTTTGACATATTCCTTGGCATCCTTGAAAAGGGAAGGCCAATAATATCCCAAAAAACACATTATATGTAGTCCTTCTGTGAGCAAAGTGTCCTCCACATGGTTCATGGCATGCTTTTAGTATCTCATGTACTTTGTCCTCTCAAAAACATCTTCAAGACAACAAAAAGATATTTATCAAGAAAAAGAAACATTTTATTTTATTTTTATCTCAGGAACTTTTATTTTATTTTATTCTTATAGATTGAAGCAATGGAATCTTGACGTAAATATTTTTCGTCTTTTTATCAAGTGCTTGACCTGTAGAGAAGCAAAGGACAAGTAAGTGAAATTCTATTTTTAAAAACAAAGCATTAAAATGAAACAAAGTATTTAAATTAACAAAAAAAAAAATTAATCTAAATGCAAAGTGTAAATAAATTAATGAAAACATCTATGCTAATCTCATAGTCCTCAAGGGGCCCTCCTGATGAGCGTGAGGTGTTGGAAACTTAGATCGCACAGAAAATCACCAACAACATTTAAAAGGAATCCATGAATAGAATTGCATTACTTGCAGTGTGTAAAACAGAGTCTTCACAATAGGAAATTGCAATGATAATAATGACAATCTTTAAAATTCATTGACTATCTCCGCTTCCAAAATGGAGTGTTTTTATAATGTTTACAAAGTTAAACAACTTGAGAAACTATTGTCTAAAAACTAGAACTGAAATCGATATCTAAGTTTCTAAATCAAAACACGAAATTCACTTCTCATGTTTCGCTATTGAAAAAGAAAATCATGAGAAGAAATTTATTGAAACATCTTCAGCTTCAACATGGTCCTTATATCTTGCAGCCTTGATTATAGAATCGATCACTTGATACTTTGCACAAACAAGTATGCCATAGCCACATTGACCACATGTTTAACCAATGATATACGTTTATCCTTTGAGCTTCCATCTGTAATGAATAGGTGGACTCCATATTGATGACATTTTGCAATTACTTATGTGCTTTGGTTGTTTTCTACCACATGCAAACTTGTAGAAGTTTGAATTTGGCTAGGAAATTTAGGTTAGCAGCAAAAATTGCACATTTCGGTAGTTATAGTATAATTAAACCAACTTCATAAAGAAAAACATAGATTTTGAGGCAATGATGGATGATTACCTTTTCAATGTAACTTGCATGACCTGAATTACTTATAATATGTGAAAGAGATGGAATGAAGTGGGAATGTATAACAAAATGGGTGGAAAAAGGGAATATGAACTGTAAAAAAGGAGGACATTTTGGAGGTTCAACAACTATCAAATTGTATGGACTTGCCATGCACCCTTAGTCATGTTTTTCCAACATGCAATCCAACATGGAATTGCCAATGGAACTTAAATATAGAACACCATAGTGACCAATATAGATGTGAGAGTTCACTAAGGGGTTTTTTGTGTAACCAATATAGCCAAAATGTAGCAAAGAGTTTCAACATCTAAAATTACTCATTAGGAGTTTAACTCATAGTCGAGTTACCTGATTTTTTAATTATATATAGCATTGGCTTATTGACATTTTATAGGTCACTGTAATTATTTAGTTTTTTTGTTTTTATTTTTTAGGAAATATTTGCGCAAATCCACCCTACGACTTATTAGTAGAGCCTAATTATGAGGGCATCGAGGAGAATTGACTCTGTGACCTTCCATTAGCAAGGTGCTTTAGCAATAAGAACTCAACCAATTGAGCTAACCCTCGGGGTTGGTCCCTTTATTTTGATAATAAAATGTAGCTTTAATTTATGTTTAGGCACGGGTTTACAATTGGATCTGTACTTAATGCATTTATATACAACAACATTCATAACATTCATTATATTAGACATTTAATTAAATGATTATCTTATAAAATGTATATAATCTTTAGATGTACTTCTCAAATATTTAGATTTTCTCTTCAATGTTTACATGTTGATTTGTATCTTATTACTTTTGTTCTTAAAGGTAGTTTGGTTTAAAAGCTAATGAGGTATCAAAGAAGGGGTGACACTCTCACTATAATGAAAGCACCCAATTGGGAAACTTACTAAATTCAATTTTGTAATAGCCCCTTTTGTGAAAAAAACCTATCATTCTAGTGAATGGACTTTTTCTATGGTTTAGACAAATTACATGGGGCAAATTACAATGCTTGGAAAATCCATTTGAAGATATTTATTAAAATTCAACCATTATAGAATGCATATAATGAAAGATAATACGCCATCAAAACACACAAGAGGTAAAATTCAAAGCATGATAATACAAAAAAAGGGTACATGATATTATACTCTCATAGTGGAAGACAAATTGAAATGTTATTGTGCTGAGGAAAGTGACCTTATGAAATTGGTAAATAACTTCAAGGAGTTTCTCTACACCAACAAAAACTCCTACATCAATCGTCTTGAAACAATCGACTATAATCATTAAGTCGCTTAATATAAACTCCACATTTAAACAAGTGTGTCAAGTACTCACACAAACACAAGTCACTCTTTAAAATTTGGCAAACTTACTCTTACAAATCAAGCTCATGTAGTGAAAAACTCCAATGGTCCACAATGTGGAGGTCAAAATAGACAAGTGAGAGAAAAATATTGAAAAAACTTGCATGTGAGTTTTGTGATGGACATGGACATAACGAGAAGAATCATTGAACCAATACTCAAAATCTAAAAGAACATGCTAAGAACGTTTTTTAGTTAGAATAAGGCCAAATAACATGCTTTATCACATCTTAATCCACTTCAAAGTGACTCGTTGATTATGGAGCAAGTTAACATATGAAACAATAGAAGGGATGTGCTCTTTAATTATTATTTTCTACATCAAGAAGAAAATGTTGTTACATGTAATGATTTAACACATCATTTCTAATAGTTGTGACATATTTATCAACAACATTGCTTCTAAAGAAATGATTCATGTTCCAAATGTGGATCCAAATTTGTCTGATCTCTATTATATGACTCACACTCAAAAGGGTAGAATTTGGATCTATTAAATGGGTTTCAAAAGATATAAGCTATAAATATAAAATTGTTGTTCTAGAATATTGTGATGAAATAAAGATGTTAATTTAGTAGGCCAAAATCATCCAATAAACTAGTAGAGATCATGGCTATTATTGCAAAATTACATGATATGAATTCACTTTGACCATCACAATCTTTGGCATATAAATTATGGAGCGATATGAACATGGTTTAAGGGATTCCTTTTTTCCACCCTCCAACTAGTGTTTGTGAAGGATGACTACTCAAGAAACACCATTGAGAAGCCTTCCCCAAGAACTAACCACACCATGCCTCTCATTTTGATCTTGTATAGTGACAATTGTGGGTTCATGAGAAATATCTCTATTTTGATAAGAAAATATTTCCTCACATTCATTGATGACTACACAAATTTAAGAGCCTTTTTCCACTTGTAGATAATTTGTTCTACTAGCCAATGGAACTCGAATTTGTCCAACATTTGTCCTCTTAAATGTAGCTCTAATATGAACATTACAATATCTTGTTCGATAACTATAAATATACCCAATTTAATTAGGATAAAATAAACAAATTCATAAAGATAAAATATGATTGAAAATTATGAATGTGATGCAATGGTCATGAGTGTGAAAAAATTTGGGGTTCGGTTTATTTATTATGTATCATATATGTATTATATTAATTGTGTTTATTGCTCGTGAGAGGTAGTGCAATTGGCGATCATTGTGTTATGAAGTATGTAAACAATGATATTCAAGGTTCGAATATCTCATGATCAAGCCAACTATATATATATATATATATATATATATAACAAGGCCCCGAATGACTCCAAAAACATCTTAAAGTATGCTTTAAAATCTCTTTTAATCCTTAAAAATAATGGTAATTTAATTAATACTTCTAAGCTTTTAGCTCTTAGTTGACCCTTAGATCATCTCAAGATGTGTTATAAAATATACCTTCATGTTTTTTAAGCCCAAGAAGTTTAGGGGTGGGGAAATATCAAGGTGCAATTATTGTAGTGTTGCAACTACTCTAAGAAACTTCAAGGTAAATTTATGGCCTACTAAGTATTAGGGAATTTTTTTTTATTTCAAACTTCTTCTAATAAATATCTTTTTATTGAACTTTAAATTTAATTGACAATTTTCCAAATTCTAACATTTATGCTTGATTGCTCATGAAAATTCCTTTGAATCCATAAATCCCTAGTGGTCTAATGGAACCATTAATGGCCTTTTCAATTTATGGCTCCCAAGGGAAATGTTCAAAATAGAAATCACTATATTGATCATGACTATATTCATAATTGGAGATGACACATGTAAAGTGTAAGAATTGGATTATGAGAGCTTCGCAAGAGGCATGAGTCGGGGTCCTTGACATTTCTCTTGAGGAATTAACAGTTAGAGAATCAATAAATGGACTAAATCATAATTTCCTCATGACAAGAAACATGATGCCGCTAAACTTTAAATAAATAAATATGCCATGCAATAATCTAGTTAATGATTTAAGGTTGTTTGCTAAGTGACGAATAAGAGTTTGTTTTTGTGACATTTTCAAATCAAACAAATGTGTTATATGCAAGAAACTATAACCACATTTATGGGACTTCATGGGAGTGGGATAGTTTCGACATGTACACCAAGATTGGAATTTAGAGGACTTTAGGCTATAACATTTTGACAAACGTATCACTTTGGTGTTCGATATTGTGGTCATAACAAGTCCAATAAGGTTATCAAAGTAATTTATTTATTATATATATATATATATATATATATGGTAGTTTGTCTATTTGAAGTCACAATTTCGCTTGGACGACAAATTTCTTGCTAGAATCCAACAAGAAAATTTTCAAAAAATTTGACATTGGAGTGCTCGAATCGTTTTTTTTTTTTTTTTTTTTTTTTTTGGTGGAAATGAAAAAACAAGATAAGATGTACAAAAAAGATAGATGTAGTGTGTGACACATAATACCTCATCCAAACAACAAATGCAATTTGTGAAACAAATGGCCTCATTCAACATATTGATGAAAGTTGTGGCACAAATGATATAATCCACCAAATTGATGTAAGTTGTGACACAAATGATCTAATCCACCAGATTGATGAAAGTTGTGACACTGTTGATCTCATCTAGCTAGTTGTGCTACTAAATGATGCAACTAGTTCAAATGAAGATCTAATTGAAAAGTTTGATGCATCATATGATACAAATGAATTGTTAATAGAAATGATTGATGCTCAATGTGATACAAATGACTTAATGACTCAAGCACAAAATCTCAACAGTAGTAGTAGGTGTGAAGAGCAACAAGAAATTTCTTCCCAGGGTCTGATTACCTTCTTGGAAAGGCCATTTTCTTCTTGTTTTTCACACCTGCTACTATTGTTGATATTTTGTGCTTGATTCATGAAGTCATATGTATCACAGTGAGCATCAACCATTTCTACTAACAATTCACTTGTATCACATGTTGCGTCAAACTTTTCAATTAGATCTTCAGTGCAACTAGTTGCATCATTTAGTAGCACAACTTGCTAGATGAGATCAACTGTGTCACAAAGTTCATCAATCTGGTGGATTAGATCATTTGTGTCACAACTTTCATTAACATGCTGAATGAGGTCATCTGTTTCACAAATTGCATTTGTTGTTTGGATGAGGTCTTATGTGTCACACACTGCATCTATCTTTTATGTACATCTTGCATCAAGTATATCTTTTTTTTGCATCAATTTTATCTAAAGTGCGTTAATGAGTTGTTCTTTCATATCTAGCTCATTTTGAAGATCTTTTGTTGCTCTAATGTGTTGGTCATCTGATTGATTATGTTTTAACTTCCATTCAAGTACTTCAATTTTGTTGTGCAATTCATGATTGCATTCTTGCAATTCTTTGATTTGCAGTTTGGCACTTTGAAGACGTTTTCCTCGTTTACCCATTTTGATCTTTAACACACGCACTTATAGTCGCTCGCTTGATCTTAGATTTGAACTCGCTCGCTTGATTTTGCTTCAAGAGGATGAGGGTGTGGCAAATACCAACGAAAATGCACACAAATTAATGACTTCTTATTTGACTGTTAAAAACTCAACCCGATCAGTTTTGCTTAATAACTAATTTAAGATGTCGGGCTCCACCGATCATGCACCCAATTACAATCAATAACTCCAACCTAACCTTGATTTGATTAACTTTAACTCTTTACTAACCTAGATTACTAGTGACTTTCACTGTCAACACTCCATTAAAAATGACTTCTAACTTTGGACTCATTAGCATAGGACCAAAACTACCATTCTTCAAGATGTTCCACCATTTAACTTTAACTCAGAACTCCTGCAAACAAATAAACTTAGACTTACGCATATCTTCCAAGGCAGAGCACACATTCCTTCAGTTTGCTTCCAAAACCGCTATGTTACACGGGAACTGCTCCCTAGAGGTGGGAAACCCGTTCTAGTGGTTCCCACGCTTCCGGAAGCTTTGGAATTGCATGAGAACGTTCCCTTTTCTGTGGGAGCTGCAATGGGAGCTTGGGAATGTTCCGGGAGCTTTGAAGACTATTTTTATTAGTTCCCGCGTTCCCTGGGGTTGGGGAATACAAAGCATGTAGACAAATATGTTGAACTACCCACAAAACATCAGGCTTTGTTAAAACCTTCGCAGGAAGAAAGGCCAAAGGCATCCTTAACATTGATATCCTTAATTGAGAAACTGGAGAAATCTCTTGGGGAATACAAAGCATGTAGACAAATATGTTGAACTACCCACAAAACATGAGGCTTTGTTGAAACCTTCATAGGAAGAAAGGCCAAAGGCATCCTTAACATTGATATCCTTAATTGAGAAACTAGAGCAATCTCTTGATGGGTTAAGGAAGAGTTTGACACTTCAATGTAAGGGCGATATTTGGGATGTCATGCTGATGAGTATTTATTTTTTTGTTTATGTATATGTATGGCAGAAGATTGTGTGCATATTGTATGTGGTTGTCAATGCTTAACCATTAGAGTCGCTTTACTTTTCTCATAAGAATAACTAGAGAAATATAGGTAAAAGTGTTCCTTTGTATTTTTAAGGCAGATTGTTTCAAATACTTGTCATGTGTCAGAGAACTGATAATGAACTTGACATTTTAATATTTTATATATATAAAAGTGAGAGACTCAAGAAGAGAGACACCCAGAGAATATATTTATATATAAGAGAGATTATATATTTAAATTGATTTTAATATTTGAATATTTTGATTTAATATTAATTTTGATTATATATTATTATATATTTTTAATTTTTTATTATATAATATTACTGTTCTCGATTAGCTGATTAACCGTTTTCTGTAAATTTTGGGAAAATCTCTAACTGTTTCTGACACCCGTAGCCAAGTTCCCAACATTCTTACTTTCCAAAAACTCATACAAGATAACAGCACTGCTGTCCTATTTGATGAAGTTTTACACAGGATTTCATGCCGGAATTTGCACAGTCCAAGCGGATGGGTTTCGCTTCCAATGCTGGCTTCAAAAACCCTCGTACAAACATATTGTCAAATTCATTCCCTTTTTTTATCAGTACTTGTCAAATTCGTTCCCTTACCCTCATGGGAGGCTGCGAGAGCTCTTATGCAAATCAGAAGCAAGTTTACATGGGAAAAACTGTTCATCGAGGAAGTAAGTTGATCGAGCATTTTTTCGCTCTTATTGTTGCTGTGACAACCAGAACATACAATTGGTCAGAGGCAGAATGGTTACCACCGGAGGGAGCAATCTTGTACGTAGTTGGCTAGCATTCTCCAACGATGGAAAAAGGCTGTATGTTTGTGCTGGAAACACTGTTTCAGTCTACAGCGTGGCCACCGGTTTGCTGGTAGCGGAGTCGGTAGGCCACATAGGGCTGGTCACAACAGTCATTGCTGTACCTGTCAGTGGCCTCATGATTGAAAATATTTGCCAGGGCTGGACAGCATCTTTGGATGCGACATTACGTCTTTTAAATGCAATTTCGGCAGTAGATCACTGACCATGAGAAGAAACCGTTCACATTTTCACATGTTTTAAAGGCCCTGGCGCCCAACACCATCAACCGATTTGTTCTTCTAATTGTCTTTCATGGAGAGGTCCGAATACCGCATTGAAATGAAAGGTCCGAATACCGCATTGAAATAAAACAGATAATCAGACCCACTGGAATGTGCAAGAATCAAGATAACCTTTCTTCTGCACTTTTAGTTACTGCTAGCTTGCTCAATCGTGAAAAATGAATTTTCAATACTAATAGAAGTTCAGTAGCTTAATTTAGTCCATTGCAAATAGTATTACCAAGGTCTCACTCTTACATGCCCTTTTGCATATATGGACTTCACTCATAGTTTAAAATGTGTTTAAAGCTATTTAGGAATTGATTTAGATATTCTTAGGATAGATCTGTCATTAAAATTTTGTTTTTTCATTCAAAATAAAAATGATGAAAAATCTAAAAAAATAAATAAATAATTATACAAAACATAGAAAAAATTAAATCCTCCTGATTTTTATTTAAAATAAATCTATACAGATAATAATAGCTACTCCTGCGAACCAGTAGAATTGATCTAATGATTACCGTATTACCAAGTATCAAGCTCCTCACATCCATGATTTATCAGAGAATACAGCTACAAATGCTATTACCCAATACATATGCGAGGCAATGACTGTAAATATTTTGAGCTCGAACCTGCACCAATGGCGATTGCACAGGACTGTAAATATATGAGCTTGCACGCAGTTTCTACATGTGACCTCCAAAAGTGATCTCGATTACTCAGGTCTCCACAAGAATCACGCTACGCTCTTCCTTCAGAAGTCTGCGTCTCCTCTAGCGCAGGTTCTAAACTCCTGGGCTAGTGTACAAAGACATATGTAGTCTTCAATCCCTGCGTCTCCTTCAGAGCCAGCCAGCTATCGCTTCTTTTCGCCATTGTATCAGAAGGATTTTGCCTAAAGTTATCTCGTCTTTAAGCTTTTCAAATTCCAGCGGATCGAAGCTGTGTATGCGCTTCCATACCTACGGAAATTCACGCTCTCAGTCCGCAGCTCTAAACCAGAGAACGCTCAAGCTAATCTTAACAACAGCTGGGCTAGGGTTTGGCTTAGCAGAATCATCATCGATTGCGTTGGCTAGGTCAGAGAATTTAAAGCAAAATGAACCGCAGACATCCACTTCAGAGCCTGTAATTAGTCCCTTGCTCTGATACCAATTAAAGGATATTTTGAAAGCTAATAGAAAAACAGAACTCATGAAATCGGAGCCATGGCTGAAAAGGCATAGGTCCTAATGAATTGTGTACCTCATATACACAAATAATGATAATAATACAATATATAAATACATATGAAGAGTGTATTTCAAGAAAGTGGGTTATTTTTGGCACAATTAATCTGAGTAAATATTTCACCTGCACACTAAATAAACTCTCAAATTTGAAAAACTTACTATTTTAAAATAACCCAACAAAAATTAATCTAAATTTTACAATTTTAATTATTTTGTACTCATTAAAATACTCTAAATAAAATAAACATCCTAATCACAATAAACTATGATAACAATTTTGATATTACTTAAATAATAATAAAAATCCTTGAAATTAGTATTGCATTTCAAACAATAAAGGATTACCAATAAAACAATTTTAGTAGCTTTAAAATTTTAAGTGTGTCTAATATGTTTTATTTATGGGGATTATTATTGAAAATATTTTAAGAATGTTCTTTACCAATTTTTTTCTTTTGTATTTGAATTTCCTCAAAAAAATTGACCAATATTTTCCTTCATCAACTCTTGTATTTAAATTTCCTCAACAAAATTTGACCCATTCTTTCCTTTGTCAACTCTTGTCTTTGAATTTCCGCCAAAAAAAATATTAATAGAGATGAAATTTTTTACCTAATATTATTAAATTTTTACTTTTTCCTTGGAAACAAGAAAAGACGTACGTTACTTAAGGATATTCCATGTAATGAAAAATAATTTTACTTTATATTCGATCTTAATTTAATTATTTATATGATGAAATAGAGTTATTTTATCTTTGTAATTGAGTGTCAATCTGAAGTGTAAGATATTTCACAAAGTAAGCCGCCCTCAATGCTTGACATTCTCTTTAGTTTAATTAAATGAAGGATTATCGTCAGTCATGTCGTTGTAGTATAGTGGTGAGTATTCCCGCCTGTCACGCGGGTGACCCGGGTTCGATCCCCGGCAACGGCGTTTTGTTTTGCTGCGCACAGCATAATGTGACGGAACAAAACGACGGGACACCAAAAACTGTAGTTGGTATTTCAGTAGAATTGGGATAATCTATTTAGGGAATAGTTTTGGAATTTGATATTGTATTTCAATAGAATTGGGATAATCTATTTAGGAAATGGTTTGTTGTTTGAAATTGTATTTTAATAGAATTGGGATAATATATTTAGGGAAGGGTTTGTTTTTCGAAATTGTATTTTAATAGAATTGGGATGATAATCTATTTACGGAATGGCTTGTCGTCCAAAATTGTATTTCAATAGAATTGGGATAATCTATTTAGGAAATGGCTTGTCGAGATGTTATGTGGGTGATTCAGGATTGTATTTCAATAGAATTGGGATAATCTATTTAGGAAATGGCTTGTCGAGATGTTATGTGGGTGATTCAGGTTTGGTAACGGTGATTTGTTTTGGTGCATCGTCTTTACATGTGTCGAAAAGTTGGGAGTTTGGGGCTAGGAGCTTAGGGTAATCTATTCAGGTTTGGTACTAGTGATTTGTTAAGACGCTGGGAGCATTTATTAAGGTGTTTCACAAAAATATTAAGGGGATAATTTATTTACAGAAAGTTGTGTCAAGAAGCTAGGAGCTTTGATAATCTATTTAGGGAGAGATTTATGTAGAATCTGGGAGCATTTATTGTGAGGTTTCATAAAAACATTAAAAAAATGGTTTGTCGAAGTTGGGAGCATTTATTGTGAGGCTTCACAAAAAACCAAATACATCAAGTACATGAAGAAGCAATCTGTCCCATAGGCTAGCATTTATTGTGAGGGTTCACAGAGAACCAAATACATCTCTTTAGGGAGGGATTTGTGGACAAGCTGGGAGCATTTATTATGAGGTTTCACAGAAACATTAAACAAATGGTTTGTCGACGCTGAGAGCATTATTGTGAAGCTTCACAGAAAACCAAATACATCAAGCATTTAACGCAGCAAAATGTCCCATAGGCTAGCATTTATTATGAGGCTTCACAGAAAACCAAATACATCAAACATATGAAGGAGCAAGGTGTTCCATAAGCTAAAATAATTTATTGTGAGGTTTTACAGAAACATTAAGCAAATGGTTTATCGAAATTGAGAGTATTTATAGTGAGACTTCACAAAAAACCAAATACATCAAGCATATGAAAAAACAATTTATCCCATAAACTAAAATGATTTTCTTTGACAAAAAAGTGATCTCTCCACAAATTTTAAAGTCCAAGTGTTGTTCAGCACTAAAATATTTTTTTTTGACAAAAAAACAGTCTTCTCTCCCCAAATTTTAAATTCCTAAGTGTTGTTCAGGACAGTAAACAAATATTTTAAGTATGATTTGCTTCTCTGCTTAAACGTTAAAACCGCAAAATAAAAGTATTGGCTAAAGATATTACGTTTGATTTGCTTCTCCGCTTGAACGTTAAAACCGCAAAATAAAAGTATAGATGAAAGATTAACGAAAACATTTGAATGAATGAGGAACATCTCTAAATTTAACGGTCTCAATTTGCATCAACTTTTTGAATTTATCCTATCAACCATCATCTCATCATATTAGCATCACATTTTTAATTTATTTTATATTTATAATTGAGGCTCATGATGTATAAGCATTATATTAGCATTAATTTTTTTTATTTTTTCCATATTCATAATTTATATTGAATATTTATGTTTATTTTTTTATTTGTTGGGTTTGTTCTCTAACTTAGTATAAGTGAATGTTTTTTAAATATTTTGACATAAAAATGCTAAGCTAATATTTTTGAACAAATATTAAAAATTTATATTGTAATGATACATAGTACAACTAACCTAAGTAGGATTATTAAAGAATTAGAGTTTAATGAATTGTGGGTATAGAATCTATATTATGTAAAGAGTTTTTATATAGTGAATAGGTACTAGTAGAGGGTTACTAATACCAATGTGAAAGTGAATAGGTACTAGTAGAGGGTTACTAATACCAATGTGAAAGTTTGATGGGGAATTTTTGGATAATTATCCAACACGTAGCAAAAAGTTTTACTGTTTTATAATAGGAAGATACTTGCATGAATTATTATTATTGAATAGACCCTGAATTGATGATTACAATAACTCGTGGCAGTTTGTTATATAGCATTCACTGGTCATAAGGTGAAAGCGTATGTGCTCTTTGACTATTCATTTTTAATTTATTTATTTATTATTATTATGTTTATAACATTGTCATCCACTTTAAAATTGTTTTGTCCTCAAAAGAAGGGTAATGAGGGATATTGTTGGAAAAATATATATGTTTCCTTTGATGCATCTCCTTTTGGAAGGTTTTTCAATTTGACAACGTACTCTTTGATAGTTCTATAATGCAACACATTTCCCTACTTGCAAGAATTCCTTCTGGTTCTAAAATTGTTCTTCCTTCATCGTCAAAGTCAAGAATCTGCATTCAAGCAAGTTAGGCTTCTCCCAACACCTTCTTGAGGCAAGACACATGGAAGACATTATGGATGTGACAATTGTCCAATAACTTTAACCCATAGACTGCTTAGCTAATTTTTTTGTTGATTTGTAAAGGCCTATAGAATTTTGGAGCCAATTTGTTTTTTCCTTGTTGTTTAAGTGATAATTGCTTGTAAGGTTGGAGTCTTACAAATACCTAATCACCTTCTTTGAACCTTCTTCCTGATCTATGTTGGTTTTCTTGTTGTTTCATTCTATTATGAACTATAGCTAAATTTTCTTTTAGTATTTTGACGATCTTTTGCTCTTCATCGAGGTGATTCTTCATTACTTGGACCTTAGTGTTAAGTAGTGCAATTCCTTCCATTTTGGTGGTTCATAACTATATAGGGCTTGGAAAGTGGAATTTTGGTGAATGTGTGGTAGGTAGAATTATACCATCATTAAACTAAATGCAACCATTGGAAGCACTTATTCTGCTTATTTGTCACAAAACAACAAAGGTAAGTTTCCAATCATTTATTTAAAATTTATGTTTATCCATCCGTTAGTGGATGGTACCTTGAACTCATATTAACATTTCAGTTTGTTTGCAAATTCTCCCAAACAGTTCCCTTTAAATTCTGGATCCATATCAGTCACAATGACCTTCACAAAGCCATGCAATTTATAGATGATTTTACAAAAGATATCAACAATATGTCTTGTTGAACCTATTTTTCTTATTACCATAAAATATGCATATTTAGTTACTTTATTGACCATAACAAAAACCTCATCTTTTCCATCAAACATGGATAATCCTTCAATGAAGTCTATTGATATCTCTTCCCATTTTTTGTTAGGAATGTATAAGGGGTGACGTAATCCTCGTGTCATGATATTCTCATTTCTATTTCTTTGACGTATGTCACATCCAATAACAAAATTTTGAATATATTTATGCATCCCCTTCAAAGAAAAGGATTTTCGTGCATTATAGTATGTTTTAAAAATCCCATGTGTCCCATTATTGGCAAACAATGTGACTCCCTTAAGGTTGTCCTTTCAAACTTTGAATATGAAATTAGGTCAATTTTATTCTTGTACCATAGAATGTCATTTTTCCATTCAAATTTTGGATTTTTGTCCAAATTATTGATAATTGTGGAACAAGATTTAGGATCCTAGGCATATTCAATCTAAATTTCATCCAACCATTTAGGAATCATCGTTGTTGTTGCACATGTTGTTATTTCATCATCCTTTCATAACTATGCATCAACAACTACAGTGTCTTCCCCTTTTTGTGCCATATTTCCATAATTCAAAGGTGGAAAGTTTTTTCATCTTTTTTTGTTATATTGCTAATGTTTTCTGTTGTAATAAGAATTGAAGACTATTGTGATCCTGTTTTAGCAGCTACAACCACCCTCCAAATTTTGGCCTGCACCCAATTTTGGAGCCTCCCTTGAGGGTTTCGCTTCATGACTGCACACCCTCAGGTTCACTCCTTGAGCCCGTGGGAGTCTTTGCATCCACCTTGCTTGATCATTTCATTCAATTTTCTGCATGCTGGTGTCTGAGTCATGCTTGCAACCATGTTTTGATTATACTCAAAGTCTTCGCTTCGTGTGTACTTGTTTTGTTCGCTATGAAAGCATCTGTCGCACCCACACACAGAGTCACATTCACTGTCACGCATGCATCGTCACATTCACTGTTAATCAACAATCCATCACAAGTGTCGCACTTATCACTTGCACCATCGATCAATCATGTTGAGCATGTGTGCTTGGATGGTTTGATTCGTCTCATCATCAATTCATGAGAGTGTGTGTTTGCATGATCACCCGTGCATCTTTCCATCGTTCACACACTTGGTCATTTTTTGCTGAAGTTCTGACGACCGAAATCCCCTCTGACAACCGGACCATCACCCCGCCATCGACTCGATCGAGTTTCAACCAAAACAGTGCAGAAGCACCAGGCAAGTATTTTCGAGTTGCGTTGCCCGCAAGCAATTCAATCAAATTTCATGCTAACCACTCGAACAATGGGACCCGGTAGCCTCCCCGGGACTGACTCCCCTCAAAAATTGCATAGAGGCCACTGACCTTACTCGCTCAGCTGACTATGGAAATTGTGCAGACAGACCGGACAGACACCAAGTGCCCGTCCCTGCCTCCCTCAAAAAATTGTGCAGTTTTCCCAGTCAGTCATCCCAACAGTCAACTGACTTCGCATCTAAGAAATTGTGCAATTTTCATGAGTAAGCCTTTTACTACCCATCAATCCGCTCAACTCTGAAATTGTGCAGAGATGATCAGTAAGCCGACCTCCTAGCCTCATTACAGTTTCCCTCACCAGCATCTCCTAGCAGTAGACTACGAGTTCCCTCCAAGAATTGTGCAGTTTCTACTGCTAGTGACCCAACAGCCAACCACCAATTCCCTCTGGGAATTGAGCAGTTTTGGCTGCCAGTGACCCAATAGCCAACTACCAGTTCCCTCCGAGAATTGCACAGTTTTGGCCCACAACCAACTACTAGTTCCCTCTGGGAATTGTGCAGTTTTGGCTGCCAGTGACCCAGTAGCCAACTACCTGTTCCATCTGGGAATTGCGTAGTTTTGGATGCTAGGATACCAGGAAGTTCCTCCCAAAAAATGCGTAATCTTTGCCTGCTAACCCTCATTGCAGCTCAGCCTGTTCCTCCAGAAAATTGCGCAAATTTGGCCTTCCAGACCCTCCTGCCCGCTCGTTCTGGAAACTGCATAGATTTTGCCTATCTTGCCTTCTTGTAGCCCAGACTATCCCTCCCAAAATTTATGCAATTTTGCCTTCCAACCGAGCTAGACCTCACAGATAGCCACTGTCGACTTGGATTTCCCATCTCCATCATTCAGTGACTCTTGCGCAGTTTTCATCAGCAGTGCCCAGAGCCATCATCTTGCTTCACAACCTTGCTGCCTCTCCTGGTCACCTGCATCCAAAACGATCATGTGTCATGGTAGACTAGGAGGTTTTGGATTTGATGTCGTCTCGTCGTGAGTGACCACAGGTATAGGTACACCAACAAACATGGCGAGACGACGAATGGGATGAATGAAGGGAGCACATGTAAAAGGACAAATTCACCAATGGACGAATGAACGATGCATGCAAAGAGATGTGCTCGCGAACGGATGATCATGCAATGATGTGTTCGCGAACGAATGGACGAGGAAACATGAAAGATGTGCTCACGGATGGATGAGCGGACAAACATGCACCTTTCATGAACAGATGAGCCTATCAAGCCTTCCAACAAGTAAGCAAGGAACAACATGCCAAAGCTTCATCAAGTGAACTAAAGACCATCGAACACTCCGTGCACTTTGCCATGCGGAGGTGAAGTTGTAATACACCATGAAGACATCCATCACCTAGCAGCATTGTAGCTCGACATGCACTCCAACAGCGGCACGAATGTACCAGCATTGTCATGTCGAGTCATGTCATGACTCATGTCGCCCACATCTCTACTATGGGCTATGTTGTCAATCAATGTAATGTAACATGGAAGTCCAAGAGACCTACTTGTTGTACAAAGAGTCATGTAAAGTCGAAAAGTCATAGAAGTCAAACAATCATGAGGGTAGTCGAATAGCCACAAGGGTCAGTTTCACCCTTGGTTATAAATACCTCCTCATTTATACATGAAAGTAATTTTCACCTCAGCTCCTCCCACATAGCCAAGAGAGTCTGTAATATTTTCTTTGAGGAGTAAGTAGTGGCTTCAACGCCCTGCACTCAGGGTTAGTGATGTATGATGTAATGATGTGTCTTGGAGCTTTTGCTTAATTCAGAATCCTACTAACAGGCCAGCACGTTTTCACACATGTATTGTAATTGTTGTAAGACTAATCTTGAACACTTGTAATGCATGTTTCTTTAAGCTGTGTTGAACACTTGAACTATTTCACTTGTTGTAATGCATAATCTATTAATGGAAATGTGTTGTATAAGTTATTAACTTTGTCTCACTCGTGGCAGCTATCTCCCCGGACACCAGACGGACCTTTCACATAAAGCTTGGTGTAACAACCATTGCACTTATTCGAACTCATCCGTTAAGTGTCGTACGTGTTATCTTACCTTGTGTGTTGTGATTGTCGCATCCGTGTGGACTGCTCCTCCGGAAGTTATGCACATCCTGTTATGTTGTGTGTTCCTAGCCAAGTTGGGACTTCATCCCAACCAACTTGGGACTCACTCTTAGCCTCTCCCCTTACAGTGAAAGAACCACTGACACAAATACACTAACATTCACCAGGAACATGAACCTCACTTCTTGAAGGCAAAGCAGACCACTCTCATGTGCTGACAAGCAAGAGTTGAGGAAAATCCTTAAGACAATGGCAACCGGGCCATCATACCAGATGGGACTCCAACACCAAACGGTGTGAGGTCTATTTGGGACTTCATACCGGGATGATCCCCTAAATGTTCGTGGGTCCAGCACCATCAACAGATCCATACATATTGAGAATTTATTGCCTAAGAGGTAATGTTACCACTTGGCTAGCACATGGATAATGGACAACATCTCTTTATTATACATAAATTTTAGGCTTCCTCTCTTGTCGAATTTTTGGCTCTCAAAATCTATCAGATGGACATTTTGCATTAGTGCTTCACCTATTCCAACCCTTAAAGTGTCACATTATATCACAAAGGGTTTTGTGAAATTCGGTGTTACTAACACACCTGTAGAAGACATAAACTTTTTCAATGGTTCAAAACACTCTTTTGTTTAGTTACTCCATTGGAAGGATTTTTTCTTCATTAAGTTGGATAGTGGTGTTGTTAAGAGAGCATAGTTCTTGTTTAACCTTTTATAATAACCCACTAATATTATGAATTCTCTTGCATTTGATACATTATTTGGCCTTGGACAATCTATTATTATTTTGATTTTATTTGAATCCACCTTAACTCATTCCTTGGATATGACTTGGGCAAGATATACAACATCTTCCTTACCAAAAGTACATTTGATATTTTCACATAGAACTTATTTTCCTCTAGGAGAGAAAGTACTTGCTCCAAATGTTTAAGATGTTCCTTCCACGTCACACTTTAGATAAAAATGTAATTAAAAAAAACCAGTACAAAATTGCTTAGGTAGGGTTTAAAGAGCTTATTCATGGTTGCCTTGATTGTTAGTTTTCCTACGAACCTACCACCTTGTACTTAATTTCTAACAAGGAACTAGTTTAGTAAATAAATACATTGATAGGTTCCTAACACAAATTCAGCAAAAGCATTTTTAAATAACTGATCAGATGAAAAAATGACACACATTTTTTCCCAATAAAATCAATTCATCATTAAAATGGCTGAGAACCTACTTGGGTTCCCATCCTGGGATAATGGCCCAACTAAGAAAATACATAATACAATAACCTAGATCTAATCTAGAATATTTTCTTTATATCATTGCTCGATATTTCCTGTAGATCTAGATATCCTTCCTCTATGCACTCCCTCATAACCACCGCACCACTCACTGAGATGCCACTATCAATCTTGTGTTGTTGTAATATGTTTTTCTCCTCTCCTCGGCCTCACTTTTATAGCTTAATATTGAGCTAAATCCCTAACCTTAATCTCAAAGTAATTAATGGCCAAGATTAGATCTCGCCTCACTTGAGATCAATGGCTAAGATTAAAACTTACTCACTAAAGTAATTTACTTTATTTTTCCTAAGTTTGTTTTAACTCAATAAGCCAATATACTACTAATGTGTTTTTTCCTAATTTAGACTCAGGCTAAGTTACATTAGCAACTTTCTCACACTTGAGAAAGTGTTCTAAGGAGAATGTGGGTGACTTATGCATGCCTACACACAAGGCCTATGTAGAAGTACCTACCCGAGCTACAAAAATCAACATTGTTTATTGTAATAACACCTCACCATAATAGGCCTTGAATTAATATTTCTATTTTTGTTTTATGGTGGTGAGGATATCGATATGGTTTGAAATTCACTGGTGTTGAGTTTAGTTCAAATTTTATTATATGTTATATCCTTTTTTTCAGGGGCAAATTCATGTGTAGGCCTTGGAATACCTTATCATATTTTTGGTTAATGCTTTAATATTTTGGCGTTGACGATGCACTATTTTTGGTGATACTATCTCCATTTGACGACATTGTGTGATATAGATTGGTGCCCCCTTTCTAATTAATTTTTTCATTTACTAAGAAGATATGATTTTAGTTGGTGGAGGTTGGAATCCAAACAATTTATATTTTCTTGTTTCCCATTTGAATTTGATAAATTGTTTCTAGTGATTTTCAAAATAGGTCCCCGAGGTTTGCAGCCATTGAATTCCTAATACGATGTCTACTGCTCTCTAGGACACGATGTAGAATCTAGATTCTAATTCATAATATTCTAATTGCAAATTGACTTTGTGGCACTTTCCAACTCCATTAATTCATTTTTCATCTACTACCATCAGTCTTATGTTTGCAACTAGATATATGAATAGAGTTGGTATTTTTGCGACAGTGATATCTATGAAGTTATGGGTGATCCCTATGTCTATGAGTGCAATGACATTTTCTTTTTTTTTACATACCTTCTTAGTTTCGACATTTGGGGTTGCGTTATTCCTATTATTACAGTAAGAGATATCCTAGGGATGGCCTCTACCATTTGAGTATTATTTTATTCCTTACATTCTACTACTAATTTGCTACTCAATGTTTCAGATTCTACCTCAACTTCACATGTATATAGATTTTTGTTGTTGCATATGTGCTTGGGTGTTCAGTTGTTCTAAGCCTTGGTGTTGGTTCCCTTCTTCTCTTAAGGGAGGAGGTATATACTCTTTTTTTGTAACTCTAAATATTATATTAACAGAGAAAATATGTACAATACATATGCTTGGATGACACCTTAATTAGCCTTCCTCTTCTAGTCTGGAAACCATACCAAAGGCAATATTTGGGGCTTAATCTTAGGTTCCTCAAAATAAGCTTATGATTGATGTAGCACATGTTTTCATTACAAAAAAATGACATCAAAGCCATGAAAACTCTATCAACTTAAAGAAAAAGGCATATTAAATAGATAACATGTAAACCAACAAGATAGTTGTTGGTTGCATCATACCATGATCAAGCTAGTTATTCGAAGCAGGGTGTATAGACTGGCCTGGTGGTGGTCGGTCTCTATTGTTAAGGATGACAACTTCCATTCTTTGCATGCACTCATCCATAATTTGGTACAATGGGTGCAACTCCTCCATATGGAGAAGAATATCGTTGTGACTTTCATCACGATCAAATAAGATCTTACCCAACAGGTTCTTGAGGTTCCATTATAAATCAACAATATCAAGATATTGGTTTCGATGCTCTCTGAGTACCAAAATTAGGAACCCAATTCGCCACTTATTCCAAGACCTCTAAGTCCAATACATCATTTCTCTCGTCCACAATTTCTTGTTCAATCTTAGCAATTTCATGTTGGGAGTGTAGTGACCAATCGAGTGGTCTAGATTAGACTAAATTTAATGTAAACAAGGTAGGTAAACTTAAAGACACGTGTCTAAAATTTATAGACCTAAAAGGATCTCATCTACCTAAATAAGTGTCTACTCTGACAGGCTACAACACTCTTTTACAAGAGATTGGAATATGTTTCCTTTCACAATTTAAACACCTATATCCTCTAATTTAATTAGCCGTTCTAAAACAGAGTGTTACTAGTCTGACTCCTCAATCATCTTACAAGGGTATAGTTCACAAAAAAACTCTTTCCAACTAACACACTAAGCATTCATGAAAACCAAAAAAAACTCTTTTAAGCATACTAAAACTCAATTCATGAAAACAGAGTCCATAGAAATACTGTGCAATTCAATGTTCAATTAATCCTTTTACAAGGTCTGATTCAATAATTTGACAATTGAATTTTCAAGCTATCACCATGAATCATAAGAGGACAATCATAAGAAATTCTAATCAAATTAATTAACTCACAAGCAAAGAAATGACATCAAACGCTATTCAGATCTGAAGTCTAAATGCTATGAAAATGAAACGAAAGTATACCAATCTTCACGTAGGGCCCGTCCACGTGTTGATGGCACACTTAGAAAACTTCATATGATAAAAACGTTAACACATAAACACTACAATTGATGAAACGTTGCCTGTGATTAAGTTCTGGAAAAAATTACATGCAAGAACAGAGTTCTGGAAAAATAATACGCAGTCTTTTTGTTTGCTCTCCTCTATATCCTTTCTTCACTAACATTCCTTAAAATTTACAATCGAATGTACATACATTATCACTGCAGATGTTTCTGCTTTTGCAAAAAAGGCTATTTTTGTTTTTTTCTAATCCTAATTGATTTCTAAAACAAAATGAAATCAGTTTAGGTAACTTTGGCTTTTTGCTGCTTTTACGACCAAAAAAGTTGGGTTTGACCAACATTGACCATGTATCGAGGAGCTCCACATTCGATGTTGAATAGATCTTCCACCATGTATGTACATCCTAGATCACATCCTTATCCTCTGTTTTGATTTTCCTACCATGCCACGTGTCACAACATAAACCAATTACAGGAAGTCATGACATCCTGTAATTTTGTTGAAAATTTCCAATTTTTAACATAAAAATCCATAAATTAAATTTAATGTAAAATAACAATTTATAATGCTTCATTAATCAATTTCAATGGACTATGAGGGGTTTATGGAGATAAATGATAGACAAATGATGGATTTTTAGAAGAAAATAATGGCAATAAAATAGTACCAACATCTCCCCCAAACTCAATGATTTAGCATGTCCTCATGCTAATCCTAATGTGCTCCCTTTATATTATGTTCCTGCTTGTGCCTCTGCCGCTTGTAACAATACATCTATATTCTTCTGAACTTGGAACTCATGTTTCAGATTCTCATATTTTTCTTTGAGAACTTTTTTCTGAGTGTACCATTTTGTCGCCCATTTGCACGTTTCAGTTTAATCAGTCTTAAGTTCTTTGATTTGCTTCTTCAGTTTCTCATTTTTCTGTTGAATCTTCTTGCTCTGAGCTCTCAACATTTCATTTCCTTCTTTATGACCTTCTCTAACATGTTTGCTTCCATCAATTCCTCTTTTAGCTCTTCAATCTATTTCTCTAACCTTCTTTGTTTCTTGTTTGAAGGTGTTGGCTCTTTCCTTTTTCCCGTGTTACTCTCAATTTCCATTTCTGCTTCCTGTTCTGGTTGTGAATTAGTACTACTTTCAATGTCCATTGGTGCATTTGCATTCGACTTTGGTTGATCATCTTGTGTTTGATTCCTTTGTATTCTCCTTGATCTTCTCGTATAAGTAGTGAATATTTTATCTTTTTCAATTCTCTTGGCAGTTTTTTGCCTCATCCTTCTTGTCCTTACACTACTGCTAGGTTGAGGAACATTGATTGACTTACACTCAGGGATTTCCTCATCAATATCAAGCATAAACTCGGTGCGTTCTTGATGTTCCTGTTCATCTTCTCCAATTTTAATTTGATTGGCAATCAAAAATTCTTTCCATGTTTTTCCTCTCCTCTGCAACTCAAATTCAATTAGAATTTTGATCAACCCAAAATGATACAAACTCTTATATTCATTACCCTTTTGTTTCTGAAAGGTCTTTGACATTTTAGTCAAACTCTGTAAGAGAAAATAGGGCAGACTGATGGTGCATTGACCTTTTAAGTGCAACAGAAGTTTTATGTGATATAGGTATACTATACTGTAACGTCCTTCACATGTAATAAATTTTTGAATAATGTATACCATTTCATCCCATGGGTGCATTAGCCAGCTTCTAGGAACACCCTTTTTCCAGTTGACAGAGGAAACCCTTGACCAAGACATAAACTGAGTCCATGATTTTTCCTTAAATTGTTTGGTTTTGAAATATTTTTCCCTTCTGGACTGATTCCCAATGTTTGTGCTATGGTATCCTCTGAGATTCTAAAAGAGCAGTTTCCTATTAAAGCTTTCTCTCCATGAAAGGAGAATGGAAACTGCTTTGTAACTTCTTCATTGTTTCCATTGAATTTCTCTAGAAAAGACAACCAGTGTTTTTCCCTTAAAATCGTGACGCAGTCTTCATGATATTGTGAACTATCAAATTTTTCGGGCTCTGCTCTATTGGTCATTTTGTTAAAAATCTCTGTTCTAGCCCTTTTGTTTATGCTCAACAATTTAGGGTTTTTCAATTTGTTACCTCTTTTCCTGCGTTCCACTGGGATGACCTGGTAATGCCCTCGATTCTCAGGGTTTCCTTCTTGAATTGCTTGAGCGAGCGACTTGGTTAACGTCCTTGAATTATGGGCGGAAGTAAAAACTCGTGGTAAGCCTGGCTGCTATTCTCTCCCTTTGTAGCACTTACTATCTCGGCCCTCTTTGAGAAACTCAGAGTCTGAACACTAACACAGCAACGCACTTTATGAACTCGGAGTTTTATAAAATGAAAACTTAACAGCCGACCTTCATCCAATTGCTATGATGATAATGCAAAGTTGGAAGGCACATTCACATCATGAAGACAGAGGAGCAGTACTAATTTGCAGAGGTATAATCATGAGAACACCATATACAAATCGTATGATGGTAACGGATATATATTTCATGAGCAGACTTGGATCAAAAGATTGTTTTATAACTCCAACATTCAAAACCAATGAAATCATTTGAGGATAGACGGTTTAACACTTATCTTTCCATGGAACGGACTTATCCACTACTTGTTGGTACTTGGCCGATTTAAAAATGATGAGTTGATGACAAGGTTTGAAGAGTGGTGTAGGAAAAGGTTTGAAAATCGTAGTAGGAATATGGCAATAGGCTAAGGTGTGATAGGAAATGATAGCAGAGTGATAATGAGGTGAGTAGTTAGGAATATTACAAGGGTGATGGGTATAGGGGTTTTTGAAATTGATAACAAGCAATCATAATTATCATTTTTAACACTAAAATAATTTAAGAAATTTAAATGTTAAAAATAAAAATTTCAACAATACATTACACTTGTTGGTTAACAAAATGTTGATTTGGCGTGCACAGGTAGGATTGATCTTCACTATCCAAAACAGGTCCCTTTGAAATGAAATTGAATGTAACAGGTCCCTTTAAAATCTGAAGAACTCTGAAGAACCATGTTTGTGCAACTTCTTTTATCCTTTGTGTTGATGTAGCCTTGATGATAAGCAACCTTTGAAAACTTTGTTGAAGTAGCCTGATGTATCTTGAATGCAGTCTTTAACAGGTCCCTCTGATATTGGTTGAACAGGTCCCTCTAATATTGGTACTGGTAACATAGTCTTCTGAACAGGTCCCACTGCATATTGCACTGAACAGGTCCCTTTAACAAAAACAAAAACAGCTCTTTTATTGAAATACTGAATTACTGAAACAAGTTCTTTGAAGATATAAAAATGAGGAGATAAGATAGGGAAAACAAAATGTTGATTCTTCTCCCCCACTAAAACTTTGACTTGTCCTCAAGTCATTATTGAAGTGATGAAAAAACAGTAAACAAGTAGAACAAGGAATTCTTACCAGCCAAAGGATTGGTTTTCTAGTAAGAATTATGGGTTAGAGTGTGCCAGAGTCTGGTTTTCACATCTAAACTATTATTATTATTATTACTATTATTTTATTAATATATTTTAATTTTCTTTTTTGAATTTTTTTTTTTTATTTTTATTTTTTTTAAATGAAATTGAATTGACTAAGGTAGAGATATCACAATTGAAGGCTGCAATATCTCAACCTCCCTTTGTTGAGATACAGTTTGAATAAAATCCTCCTTGTTGATGGGCTTATGATAGAGTTTCAACCTATGTCCATTGACAATAAAGGTGTTGCCTTCTCCATCAATTGTAGTAAGCTTAATTGATCCATTTTCGTATACTTGAACTACTTCATATGGGCCCATCCAATGTGTTGTAAATTTGGCTTTATGATCTCTGAATTTAGAGTCAAAGAGTAAAGCCCAGTCTCCTTCTTTGAACTGTTTCCTTTTAATGTGTGCATCATGCCACTGCTTCCTTTATTTCTGCATTAGGATTGCTGTCTCCTCTGCTTGCTGCCTCATTTCATCTAACTGGTTTAATTGCCGAATTCTCTCTTGTTGGGCTTCATTGAGATCAATTCCTAAATCTGTAGCCATCTTATAAGTATGTATTTGAAATTTAATAGGAAGTATTACCTCTTTTCCATACACCAACTGATATGGTGTAAATCCTGTAGTGTTTTTCCACGTGATTCTGTAAGCCCAGAGTGCATCTTTGAGCTTCTTTTCCCAATTCTTTTTGTTCATTGCTACGGTCTTAGTGATAATTCCTTCCAATGTTTTATTTGTAGATTCCACCTAGCCATTGGCCTGTGGATGGTAATGTGTACTTTTCCTGTGCTTGATTTTATATTTTACGGTGATGTCTTTGACTAGCTTTGAAGTAAATTGAGTACCTTGATCTGTCACTATCTCCCTTGGTACTCCATACCTTACAACAATTTCTTCAAAAAGGAAGTTTACCACTGTTTTTTCAGTTGCCCGGACTAGTGCTTTTGCTTCAGCCCATTTTGTCACGTAATCAGTACATACTAGGATGTACTTTTTGCCTTTGGAATTTGGATTGATGGGTCTTATAAAATCTAGAGCCCATTTTTCAAATGGCTCTAAATGTACTTGAGGCTGAAGTGGCATTACATCTGTAGTTGTTGGTCTGCCCATTCTTTGACAGCTATCACAACTTTTCACATACTTCTTGGAATCCTTAAAAATAGATGGCCAATAGTATCCAAGACTGAGAATCTTGAATGTTGTTCTTTTGGCTGCAAAATGCCCACCACACGGTTCATCATGACAAGATTTTAAAATATCAATTATTTCATCATTTCTTACACATCGTCTAATCATCATATCATAACCGGTGTAAAATAAATCTCCATTAACCCATGAATATCTAGCACTTTGTTTTATCAACCTCTTCTTTTCCTTTGAAGTAAAATATGGAGGTGTTTTTCCTATGGAAAAATAATTGGCTAAGTCAGCATACCAAGGATTCACTATTGAAATTGCAAATAAATTTTCGTCTAGAAAAGAATCTTCAACTGGAACAACCTCACCTGGATTTTGCAGTCTAGAAAGAAAATCTGCCACCTGATTCTCCTTGCCTGGTCTATCTAACACTGTAATATTAAATTCCTGTAATAATAACAACCATCTGGTAACTCTGCCATTAGTGATTGGTTTATTCATTAAATACTTAATGGCAGAACGGTCAGTATGTACAAAAACCTCATAACCAGTTATATAATGTCGGAATTTATTCACAGCATGTATGATGGCAAGCATTTCTTTTTCAGTGACTGTGTAGTTTAATTCTGCAGGTGTTAGATTTTTACTAATGAAATAGATGGCATAATTGAAAGGATCTTCTTTTTGGCCTAATGAGGCACCTACTGCAATATCAGATGCATCTATAAAGATGTGAAATGGTAGGGTCCAGTTAGGTCCTTTTAAGACTGGTGTGGTTGATCATTTTTCTTTGAGTGTTTCAAAAGCTTGCTGACAATTCTCATTCCAGTTGAAAGGTGTATCTTTTGCTAGAAGCTTAAATAGAGGTAAAGCTATTTTACTAAAATGTTCAATAAACCTTCTGTAATAGCTTGAATACCCAAGAAAACTTCTTACCTCTTTTTGAGTCTTCGGAATTGGCAAATTGACAATGATCTAGATTTTTGATGGATCAACTTTAATGCCTTGAGAAGAAATATAGTGACCTAATACTATCCCCTCATTCAACATCATAAAACACTCTTCATTGCTCAGGGACAGATTAGCTTCAATACATCTCTTCAAAACTTTTTCAAGATTCTCTAATGCATGCACAAATGAATTACCATATACTGAAAAATCATCCATGTAAACTTCAACACAGTCATGAACTAAATCAGCAAAAATAGCTAATACAGCTCTCTGAAATGTAGCTGGAGCATTGGAAAGTCCAAATGGTAAAAAATTATAGGCATAAGTGCCCCAGGGACAAGTAAAAGTGGTTTTGTCCTGGTCCTCTAAGGCTATCCTGATCTGGTTATAGCCACTGAAACCATCAAGAAAAGAGAATGATGATTTCCCAGCTAATGTGTCTAGCACTTGGTTAATAAATGGTAGTGGGAAATAATCTTTGAGCGTTGCTTTGTTCAATTGTCTGTAATCAACACAAATCCTCCACTTGCCATTTTTCTTGGGCACTACTACCAATGGGGATACCCACTGACTGTAGGAGATAGGATAAATAAAATTGACTTTCAGTAGTTTTTGTAATTCATCTCTAACAATATCCTGAAGCATGGGATTCATTCTTCTCTGCGGTTGCCTCACTGGTTTCATATTACTATCCGTATAAATATGGTGAGTGCATGTTTCAGGGTGAATTCCATGCATATTGGTGTAGTCCCAAGCAAATGCTTTCTGGTATTTTCTCAATAATTGGATCAATTTTTCCTCCTGAGATGAGTCTAGGTGAGTACTAATATTAAAAGTTTTTCCTGGACTAATCTCTATGGTCTTGCTCTGTGTGTTTGTGATAGATTGAATGGGAAAAATGTTCTGAAATGTTGTTTGCAAGGATTGAATGGTGAATGTTTCCTGAAAATTCTGTGCCAAAAGTTCATCTGCAGCATGATATTGTTCATTTCTTAATTCTTCAGAAATATCAGGTTGAGAAAGGAACAATTCTACCAAATCATCATTATTATGTTCTTGAAAATCATAGATTTGATTAATGCTGAAAACAGATTGAACTTCTTCCTTATCATTGTATTTATCATCAAGCCATAAATTGTGTGCTACCACTGATGATTGTGCTGATGGGTAGAGAGTGAGTTGTTTTCTTTCAGTTCCTCGTGAAATAATCATATTACCTGATCTACATCCTATGAATGCATCAGCAGTTGCTAACCATGGTCTACCAAGGATGATAGGGTGTCCTCCTAAATTAGATTTTGGCTGAAGAACTAAAACGTCCACTGGATACTGCCAAGAGTCTAGTGAAACAATTATGTCCTCCAAAATCCCTTCAGGAATCACTTTAGACCTATCAGCTAGTTCTAGAACAATTGTTGTGTGCTGCAAGTTTGTGAGTTGCAGGATTTCATTGTTTCAAGAGTCATCACATTTATTGCGACCCCAAGGTCAATTAAGGTGTTTGGAATATGTATGTTGTTAATGATTGTAGTGACTCTAGGAATACTAGGATCAACATACTTTTCCATTGAAATGGTGTTTGTCATAAGGCCAACTAAATGTCCAATAACATGAATAGTTTGTGGATCAACTCCTTTCCTGGTAGGATTCTTAAGGCACAGTTCTTTGATGGCTTTAGTATATATGGGAATGTCTTTTATGGCTTGTAGTAGTGGAATTTTTATATAGACATTCTTTAGCTCATCTAAAACATCAAACTGTGGTATAGACATGGGAAGTTTTGTTTGGACCAATCTGTC